>JAUMJK010001044.1:0-188991 GCA_033558105.1 Coccyzus lansbergi
GGTGCGGCGCGAGCCCGGGCGCGGGGCGGTCACGTGACGGTGGTGGGCGCCGCCGCTGCTGCTGCCGCCGGTGCTGCTTTGTGAACACGCTGGGCAGGTACCGGAGGGGGGGGGGAGGGGGCGTGTGTGCAAAACAGGAATACCGGGAACGCGAGGCGGCGGGGAACCTTGTAAATCCTTCCAATGCACAACGCTCCGGTTCTGTTTTAAGGCCCCGGGGCCGGTTGTTGTTGTCCGCCCTGCGTCCCATCGTCTTGTTTGCCAGCTCCTCGTAGCTCGGAAGGGGTCTCCAAGGATGGGTTCCTGCTGCTTCTACCCCGGGGGGGTCCGGGATGGTGAGGGGAAGGGGATGCAGGTGGAGAATCGGGGTTGGTGGAGCTGGATCTCTCAAAGGAGAGATGGGGGGGTGCAGGTGGACCATTTGGAGAAGAAGCAGTGGTGATGCAGGTGGACCCTTTGGAGGAGAAGCAGTGGTGATGCAGGTGGACCATTTGGCAGAGAAGTAGGGCTAGTACAGGTGGGTAACTCGGAGGGAGAAACAGGAATGGTGCAGGTGGACCCCTCAGAGGGAGAAGCAAGGGTGATGCAGGTGGGTAACTCGGAGGGATGGTGCAGGTGGACCCCTCGGAGGGAGAGGCAAGGGTGATGCAGGTGGGTAACTTGGAGAGAGAAGCAAGGGTGATGCAGGTGGGTAACTTGGAGGGAGAAGCAGGGATGGTGCAGGTGGGTCCCTCGGAGGGAGAAGCGAGGCTGGTGGAGGGGGCCATTGCCTTTGGGCTTCTTCCTGATCTAAAGTCAGGCCAGAGAAGGTCTGGCAGCAGTGGAAAGGGAACAAGTGGGTGAATAGCTATTGATCAGTGCCTTGTGTAGGGCTTCACTTCCATGTTGTCCTTCTCCATCTCCTCCTTGGGTGCTGCGTTGCTGCAGGGGCAGTTAGGGCTGCCGTGTCACAGCTACAGAAATCACAGACGGTAACATCTCAGCAGCAGCAGTAGGTTACCTGAGGACATGGTAATGAATGAACCATTCTGTCTGTTAACCTTCTCTACCTAGTCCTTCCTTATCCTGGTTGTGTGTCCTTAATGAGAATCGAGAACCAGGGCAGGGCTTTGCTCTTGGCCTGGCTTATGTTGTGTTTAAAAACCAAAGAAGAAAGCTCTTCTCTGTTTGTTGTTGCTGCTGAAGAAAATTGGAGCAGGGAAGTGAGCTGGTAGAAACCCTTCTGCAGGGAACTGGATGTAGAAAGGGACCTGGTGCTCCTTTAAACCTGACAGCAAGGATCTGAAACCTCTGATGTAAAGTAGGTTTGAAAATGTGTGCTGAAATGTCTGCAGTGCTCTTGAGTGCTCCGTAGGAGCTGGTCTGGGTGAACCTGGTTTGCTAGCATCAGGAGCATGGATGTGCAGAGTTGTATTCAAAGGAACAGAGAGTCATGTGGAGCAGAAACTTCAGGTTTGGTGTGGGGTGTCATAAGAGGAAGCTCAGGAGGGCCAGCCCGCTTCATCCCTAGCTGCCAGGCACCTATTGGTCCCTCATCACCCCAATTTCAGTAAAACCCAAGTGCTTATGATACAGCAGCAGATCAAGGTGATAGCCTCTGGGGCAGTGGTGGCTTGTGAAATGGAGGGGCCATCCTGGCATGAGAGCAGCTGTTTTTTTTTCAAGTAGAGAAATCGGAGCTGGATGTGAGTGAAGGGAAGGGAGGGGGAGGATGTGCAGGCCTGAAGGAGAAGCGCTTGTCGTTGAAACAGAGCCATTTGCAGCATACGGCAGCGATTTAGCCTTCTGAGGCTTTACTTTTTTAATATTTACCAGGCCCTTTTAGCAGATCCCTTGGTTATATCACACGCCGTAGTGGAATCGGGGTTTGGATTCCTACCTGATTGACTCAGTATTTATACCTGGGCCTGATCTCTCTGTGGTGGTTTTTGACCTAACTTGTTTAAAGAATTTATTTTTAACCTTACTCTAGGTAACTTGAAAGCAAGCAAGGATAAATCACTTCACAGCATTAATGATGTTTTGGGACTCCTTGGGGATTACATGAAGAAACTGGATTAACTGGTGTAAACCAATTTTGATGCATATTTTGGAAAATGAGCCAGCTTTAGTGTTTATAACCTCAACAATCTTGATAACTTAAAGGAGGAAGGGAGGGAGGAGTGGGAATTGAGCAAGGTCTCTTCTGCTCTGTTCTAGTTGCAGTTTTAGCAGCATATTGATTTTAAAGTGTTTGTAGTAAGTAAAAATAAGACATGGAAATTTGGAAATTCAAGCTGTTTCACTTGTGTTGTTTTGGACAGTTCTCAAATAAGCTCCTAGTGACATGACTTGCAAAAGGATTTGACCACCATTTGGGGGGACTTTGGAGTTAAACTCTTCAGTAAAATCTGAGGAAGTTGAGGGAAAACCCAGCAAAGGGATTTTGTCTGTTACCTGAAGTTGGGTTTTAATGAGCAAATGTTTTGAAATTTGGAGAAATGTGTGTATCATAGACTGCCGATACTCAGTAATAGTCAAGAAGAAGAGAAATGTTTATGGGCTCTGGAAGAGGGGACAGGCCTCTTGAAGGGTGGACTATAGGAGAGAAGTGAGATTGTGTAGATTAAAAATCAGAAGGGCTAAGGCTCAACTAGAAATCAGATTGACAAAGTCTGTGAAAGATAAAAATTTTTTTTCTATAAATATCTAAATAATAAAAGGAGGACTGGGGAGACCATACAGTCACTGTTAGATGCAGAAGGAACAACAGTGACAGGGGATGAGGAGAAGGCTGAGGTACTTAATACCTTCTTTGCCTCAATCTTTGATTGTAAAGTAAGTTATTCCCTCTGTGTACAAACCCCAGAACTAGAGGAGCAAAATGAGGCTCCCATGATCCAAGAGAAGGTGGTCAGAGCCTTGCTTGCCCAACTATACACACTCAAGTCTATGGGGCCAGATGGGATTCACCCGAGCGTGTTGAAGGAGCTGGTGGATGTATTGGCCAAACCCCTTTCCATCATCTTCCAACAGTCCTAGAAGACTGGGGATGTTCCACTGGACTGGAGGCTGATGTTGTGCCCATCTACAAGAAGGGTCACAGGCAGGATACTGGGAACTCCAGGCCTGTCAGTCTCACCTCAGTGCCAGGGAAAGTCATAGAACAGGTGATCTTGAGTGCTGTCATGAAGCACATGCAAGAGAACTGGGTGATCAGGCCCAGTCAACACAGGTTCACAAAAGGCAGGTCTTGAAAAACTAACCTGATTGCCTTCTATGACAAAGTGACTCAGCTGCTGGACGAGGGAAAGGCTGTGGATGTGGTGGACCCGCACTTGAGTAAGGCCTTTGACATAGTTTTTCACAGCATTCTGTTCAGGAAACTGTCAGCCTCTGGACAAGCGAACGCTTTCCTGGGTGGAAAACTGGTTGGCTGGCCAGGCCCAGAGAGTGGTAGTAAATGGTGTTAAATCCAGCTGGAGGCCAGTTACAAGTGATGTTCCCCAGGGCTCAGTGCTGGGTCCAGCCCTGTTCAATGTCTTCATCAATGACCTGGATGAAGGCATTGAGGGTACCCTTAGCAAGTTTGTGGATGACACTAAGCTGGGTGGAAGTGTGGATCTGCTGGAGGGCAGGAAGGCTCCAACCGGACCTGAACAGGCTTGACCACTGGGCTGAGTCCAATGGCATGAGGTTTAACAAGGCTAAATGCTGGGTCCTGCACTTGGGGCACAACAACCCTGTGCAGCTACAGACTAGGAGAAGTCTGTCTAAAAAGCTGCCAGGAGGAGAAGGACCTGGGGGTGTTGGTTGACAGCAACTGAACATGAGGCAGCAGTGTGCCCAGGTGGCCAAGAAGCATAGTGGCATTGTGGCTTGTATCAGAAATGGTGTGACCAGCAGGTCCAGGGAAGTTATTCTCCCTCTGTACTTGGCAGTGGTGAGACTGCTCCTTGAATCCTGTGTTCAGTTCTGGGCCCTTCACCACAAGAAGGATGTTGAGGCTCTGGAGTGAGTCCAGAGGAGAGCAATGAAGCTGGTGAAGGGTCTGGAGGACAGGCGTTAGGAGGATCGGCTGAGAGAGCTGGGGGTATTTAGCCTGGAGAAGAGGAGGCTGAGAGGAGACCTCATTGCTCTCTGTAACTACCTGAAAGGAGGTTGTGGAGAGGAGGGAGCTGGCCTCTTCTGCCAAGTGACAGGGGACAGGACAAGAGGGAAGGCCTCAAGCTCTGCCAGGGGAGGGTCAGGCTGGACATTAGGAAAAAAATTTTCACACAAAGGGTCATCGGGCACTGGAACAGGCTGCCCAGGGAGGTGGTTGATTCACTTTTCCTGGAGGTGTTTAAGGCACAGGTGGATTAGGTCCTGAGGGACATGGTTTGGTGTTTGATAGGAATGGTTGGACTCGATGATCCAATGGGTCTCTTCCAACCTGGGGATTCTATGTTTCTATGAGTACAGATTATTAACAATTAATGCTAATGCTTACTTGCAAGTTCAGTAATTTTTAGTACTAATACTTGGAGTAGGTTCTCCGTGAAAGAGTAGGAATAAAAATTTGTAACTCCTATTGATATTTTTGTTTATCTCTTATTTGCTTAAAGTACATGAACAGGATTCTGAAGACCTGTGTTCTGTGGTCAAGTTTGCAGCTGCAAACCTTGTGTGACCTTGATAAAAGAGAAGCTACGTGACTTACCCCCTTTATAAGATGATGTATTCAAGACACTCAGTGTTGTATCCTTCAAAGCTATGGAAGGGAGGGTGCTAGAGGAGGTACAACTAATGTCCACTTCAGTGTTGTTATTCCACTGGAGCTTTTTGTTGCCTTTTGTTTTAGAGTGATACAATCTGCTCATTTGTAGCCCAGTATTTCCTCTTTGATTTTCAGAGAAGACCTAGTTCGGACTTGAACTGTTTTTCATACAACTTCCCTAAACATGTTGTTATTGAAGTGGGAGCTGGGATGAAAGCATGTGAAGTAGCTCCTTTGCAATTACTTAACTTTTGTATTTCACAAAAATCATACAAAGGCTTTCTGTGTTTTGCTTGAAAGTTCTTGTTCTTTAATTTTGGCTGTCTAAGCAGGCAGTTTTTTGGAATACCCTGCCCAGCTGGGGCTCCTCTGGTCCCTTTCAGAGGTGTGAAACCTTCAGGCCTTTCTCCCTATCGCTTTCCCATACTGCAAAAAGTAAACAGTGATTGAAGAAAGCTAGATGGGAGTGGAATCAGTCTGATGCCTAAATTCTCATGACTTACTCAGTTTGCTTTTGCTACAGTGTATTTTGCGGAATATATTGTTTTATTGATGTTCTCTCCAGGTTGTAAAACTTGTGAGATAGATTGTGTGAACAACTTTGCACAATTCCCTTGGACGGAGTTGTTTTTGCTCTCAATTTTCTTGAAATTATATTTTTGTTGTTCTTGTTGTTGTCCATGTGGCTTTGGGAAAGCTGCAACACTGTGTCTCCTTTTGAAGGTAAACTAACTTTTCAAGGTTTTTTTCCCCCTCTCTCTCTCCCTAGTTTTTTAGATCAGATTTCTGACAGATGAGCTTGGAGAAGTCCTTAACCTGGTTTTAGTGTAGCATTTTGCATTAAGAACAGTGAAACATTTCCCGTACTGACAGAGTTTTGATATTTCTTGAGACTTTGGGTTTTCCTGAACTAGTACTTCTATGGTGAACTTTATGGTTTTGGTTTTTTTTTTTTGCCTAATACAGGGAACAGTTTATTCCAATCTGAAGATGCAAAGTTCAACTCAGTTTGAAACAGAGTTCCATGAAGAACAAGCAAATTCTTCCTTAACTTCCAGATCTGAATCGTCAGGTTACACCTTTTTTGGTCTGGTTTAATGGGAGGAAGAGGAAAAAGCCAGTCTTAGTCTGCTAGGGAGCTCTGTGGTTGAAGGTGTAAAATTTGAGTAGCTATGATGATATAAGTATTTTTAATGGTTAGCTGGAGAGAGAGGAAGCGTTGTTGCAATTTTACTGCTTGTGGCATAATTTTCCTCTAGAACATTTCAGTTGTATTTCTTATGACTAAGATACTGTTCCTGGAAGTAGGATGATGCTTCAGAGACCATACTGAAATTGCTTTTGAGCAAAGAAATGATTTTTTTTCCCTACTCTATTTGCTTTGCTAAGCGTTTTCAGTATATATAGTATAGAATGGAGCATATGGCTTCTGACAGCTTTTTTTCCTCTGTTTGGTTTTAAATCTTAACTGAACCATGGCTAGTTAATGGTAAACACGTGACTGATATCTTGCATTGTCACATTGCCCCTGTATCCCCATATTTCAAGGCTATTGCTGATTTCTGGGGGTTTGTTTCTTCTGTATTTACATTCCTCCATGTTTTTTAGACTTGTGTGTTTTCTTAGATGCTGTTTCAGCAACACGAATCTAAAAGGAATCCTGGTGGCAAAGCTTGCTCTGCTGTTGGGCTATACATAACACGTTGTATTTGAGACGTTCTGGTCCATGCTTGAAATGGATTGTTCACCAAGGGGTCCTCTGTTGCAGAGCTTTTGTTTCAGCTTTCAGTCACACATTCCCCAGATCACTGACTTGTGATCCATTTTAAAACTGAACTAAGAGGGACCTACATTACTGATGGTAACTTTGAGTGACTAAATGCAATGAGGGGGAGCAGTGCTGTGCTTCACTTTCTTTTATTAGCCACTGGATGAGTTTGAGTCTTCTGAATGTGAAGTAAGTGCCAAGGGGTAGCTGTCTGAAACTTCGTTTAGAGAAAGATTGAAATAGCATTCTGAGGTTGGTGAAGGCAAGTTAATGACTATGCAAAATTTTTTTTTGGTTTTTCTTTTTTCAGTGTTGGAGAAAACCTTGTGGTTTTTGATGTGTGCCCTCAACCTTTTGGGTTTGTTTTCTTCCTCTTGAGGCCCAGATAATAGGGATATTTCTTTGTCTCTTAGGAAAAGATGGTTATTATCTTTCTTTCTGTTATGACTGCAAGGGTAAAACTCCTTGCAACTTTTTGCACGTACTCCAGTTTTAATTGTTTACCATTTTATCTGTTGACGTGGTAGTGTATGTTGCTGGATTTGAAGTCCTAGTGACTTTTGCACAACTTGGTTTTATTGAAGATAGGCTTTCACCTGATTTTCCTTATGTGACTGAGCAGCAATACAGGAGTTTGAGTTGTCCCTTTTGAAGTTTGTGTGGCATTTTTTATAACAGCTGTTCTGTTGTAGGATTTTCTTCCATTCTTAGGACTTCACTTAATCACAGGCTACCTGAAGCTGGCAGGAACTTCCGGAGTTCATATTGTCTCCCTGAGCTCAAGCAGGCCCACATGGAACTGTTGGCCTAGGACCTTATCGGGACATCTTCTGAATGTCTCTTAAGGATGGAAACTCTATCACCTCAGTGGACAGATTGTGTCAGTGTGTGGTTATCTGCCCAGTAAAGCAATGTTTCCTCATGTTCAGACAAAACCTCCTGTGTTCCAAGAACCCTTTGCCTCTTCTCCTATCACTGGGCACCACTGAGAAGAGCCTGGCTCAGTCTTTGCACCTTCCCTTCAGGTACTTGCGTGCAATGATGAGACACTCTCCGCAAGGCTTTTTCTTTCTCTCTGTTAAACTCTGTAGCATAGTCACATCTGTAGTCCTTCAGGAAAACCCAAGGCCATATGTTCTTCTATGTCTTTGAGAAGGAGGTGGGTTAGGGACTGAATTTAGCGTGCATGGTGGTGACAGTAATTCATGACTCTCAATAGGTGAAGAGGTGGGTGGGTTTGGGCTATCTATGTAAAGTGCTGTGAAAATGCAGCAAGATGTATATTTCAAATCCAAATATTTTTTGTGCTTTCAAATACAGAGTAATTGGCTGTCTTGGCTCACGCTGAACTGAAGACTATAATTCCACAATTCTGCGAGGGAAGGAACAGGTCAAACATTTGATTGTCCTACAGTGATAACATTGCCCAAGTCCTTTGTGTGTTCTGTCTAGGAATTGTGTAGATTGTAAATGGTAGTTTAATATGCTTAACAGTGTTTAGGAGGGGTTAGGCTGAGTTCTTATTGTACTTTTGCCTGATGAATAGTTTATTTTCTGAAGTCATGTGCACCAAAATTATTTTTTAAAGTACACGTTAATGAGAGCAAAGCTAAAACTTTGCAGAACTAGATGAGTCCTGGCAATTGAGAAGTGAACTGAATTAGTGTTTTTCCAACACTTGCAAATCCAACCCTCTTTCCCTGAGACCCCAGGGCCCCCTGAAATGTTATTGAATGGGATATTGAGTCAGAGAAGTGCTGGGGCAGCTCTTTTAGGAAAGTCCTCTGAAATAAATCTGCCGTGAGATTCAGTTTTTGCAAGGAAACCTGCCTCAAATATTTGTATGACTTGTCTCTCTCACTTATTCTGTTGATTTAGGGAAATGAATTTGAGTACTTCAGTCATGGGAGAGAGTGAAGAGAAAATATTTAGCTTCTATATTTCTTCTCATTAAATAAATCCATTAAAATAACTAATCAACAGAAAGCATCCTAAGCTTTTCCTTAGTTGTGAAATGACCTTCCTGCTATAAAACATAGTAAAATGTAGGGCAAGACACCGCAAACCCATCCCTTTTCAGTTGTTTTTAATATCTAAGCAAGAACTGAGTACAAAAACATAGTGAGTGACACATCTTACCTTGCAGGCCAGAACAAGCAGGTTTTGAACATTGAGTCAGTCTGTGGTAATTAAAACCATTTCCACCTAGCAAAACCCAAGTAGATCTTTTTGATTGGAGCTGGATGTAGGAGAGGGTAAATGGAAGAGTTTAGCAGCTGGAGTCACAGAACGGTTGGCATTGGAAGGTACCTCTGGAGATCATCCAGTCCAGCCCCCTCTGCTGAAGCAGGTTAACCTGCAGCAGTTTGCACAGTGACATGTACAGGTGTGTTTGAGCATCTCCAGAGAAGGAGGCTCCACAGCCTCTCTTGGGCAGTGCGTTCCAGTGCTTTGTCACTCTTACAGTGAAGTTCTTCCTCATGTTCAAGCTGAAATTCCTGTGCTCTGGTTTCTGCCCATTGCCCCTTGTCCTGTCACTGGTCTGACCTCATCCTCCTGACACACACCCTTTAGATTTGTAAGCACTGATGAGATCCCTTCTCAGTCTTCTCTTTTTCAGGCTAAACTACCCCAAGTGTCTCCGCCTTCCCTCATACAAGACATGTAGCTTCCTCCTTACTCTCTCCAATAGTTCCTTGCCTTTTTTGAGCTGGAGAGCCCAATATTTGGCACAGGACTCCAGATGTGGCTTTAGTAGGGCAGAGTAGAGGTGGAGGGTAATTTTGTTTGACCTGATCACCACTCCTCTTCATGCACTCCAGGTTACCATTGGCCTTATTGGCCATGAGGGCACCACTAGGGAACATCATTAGCTACAGGCTTCCAACTAGACTCTGATGCATTGTTTTCTTAATCACAACTTTAAGGAGCAATTTGTGTCCAGGAACTAATTTTATGGTTGTAGGTCCCCTTTGTTGACAGGCATTGGTTGAAAAGCAGATGTACAACTCTTCCTCTGCTCCTAGTTGCTTGTCAGTATTGGAGAAAAGTTTTAGCTTGTTCTTGACTCAGCAGACAGGTTGTAATGCAGTAGGAAGGGGGACAGCGATGGAATGAGTTGCCTGTGGAGGAACTGAAGTAAGGTTGTTACAAGACAGGTTTGCCCAGGGGTGGAAATAGGGGAAGAGTTTGGTATTCTTGATAACTGGTAATAGTTGGCTGCTACTTTGATTGTTTGTTTAAATTATGCCAAGTCTGTCTCATAGCAGCAGAAATCAAGTCATTAATGCTGGGAGCCTTAGGTGTGTCTTTGCAAACAAACAAAATTCCTGCTTTGATGAACTGCACTGAAAGTGAGCAATGAAGCAAGGCAGGGAATGATGAGCCCTGCTGAAATAACTGGCAAGGAGCAGAGGGTCTCTGTTTAGACAGAAATGGATTGGCTTGGGTTGGAAGTATCCTTAAAGATCATTTAGTTCCAACCCACCTGCTGTGGGCAGGGATACCTCTCACCAGACCAGGCTGCTCATGGCCTCCTCTAACATAATGACAAGTTTCTTCCTAATATCTAATCTCAATCTTTCCTTCTCCAATTTAAAGCCATTCCCACTCAACCAATCACTCCCTGCCCTTGTAAAAAGCCCCTTTTGAATTATCTGACTCGACCACAGTGTTTCAGTCTTGAAACAGTGTTGTTCTCTTAGAGCACAGGGGCTGGAAAGCTGTTAGATTGTTTTGGGTCCTCTTTCTCCTGGTTTTCCTATAAAATGTGGTTTTGTTCTGCACTTCTGGATATGTGTAGTGCAGCATTGAAGAGTTGCCTTTCTTCCCTAGAAGTTTGTAAATGATCACACATGCTGTGAAATACCACCTGGTTTTATTAAGGTAATATTTTTGTTCTTTTTCAAGGGAATAATGTTGAAGGACATGAGGATAAGTGATTTCTTCTGACAGTCTAATGGTGAGAAATTTAGCTGTGTTTGGAGATTCATTTAGTCCTTCTGTTGAATAAAATGAGACCAACTCTTACTTTTCCTGGAAAAAAAAATCATTTCCCCTCAACTTCTCTGTCAGGTGCAGTGACCTCGCATAAGTGTGGCTCATACAATGTGCTATACTTTGCTAAAATCTATGTATTAAACTCATTTTATTGCAGCCTAAAAGCACTCAGCTGAAGGCAATGTGCAGGAGACTGAAAATTGAGCTTTACATTAGGTTGGTTTATCTAAATGTGTGTTCGGGTATGATGACTCTCATATTTTATACTAGTATGATTACAGAGCTCTGGAGCTCTGCTTTCTTGAGATCTTGGAGACCAGTTTGGCAGAAGTGGTATGCTCTAGCTCTTCCAGGACTTGCTGTGAATTGACCTTCCAAGCAGCTCGGTTCTTAGGATATTTCAAAGTTTGTTGGAAGTCCTGGCCTACAGGATTTAGCTTCCATGCCCGTTTTTCAGAAGATGCATGTGTTTTTAAAATGACCCAAATTTCTAATTAAATTACACATGAAAAAGTGGAAGGATACCCTCAATTTAGTTTTCCAAAAAGTGTATAAAATTAAGGCTTTATTAGGCTTCAGAACAGTTGGGGGGAAAAAAAAAGCTTCACAAAAGCTTATCTTGAAGATGCTGCTTTGACTTTTTTCCCCATTGTATTTATATCCAAAACATCATGGCTCCAAGAATCTCAAGGTTAACTAAAACATTCCCTTGTGTTTCTGGAACTTAGACTTTCGAGTCTTTTGCAACAGTTGGATATCTCAGTCAAGCTTTGGAAGAGTTCTGAGGAAGAAATACTTGTTTACAGTCTAAGAATTTTAGATTGACATCAGTGTACTGCAACTCTGAACATGACTGAAATGCAAGGTGTTTAAGATCTCTGCTGAGAAGTGAGTTCCACGGAAACATACATTTATTTTTATTTACCCCTGAAGTAAAATTACAAGGTTTTGTGGATTCATGTTAGTGTAAGAGGTTGATTTTCTTTTTTCTTTTCTTTCTTTTTTTTTTTTTTTTTTTGTCTGACCAGGTTTAATGTTAGTTTTTGTTCTCACTTAATGTCATTTTGTTCCTTGGACTCTTTGTTTTACTCCTTTGGTACTTTGATGGGAATTGTGATAATTCAGTTGAACAAAGTTTTTTGTTCTCAAATATGCTTGCATGTTAGAATATACATTAAGGTCTCACTGATCCTTTCGGATAGGGAAGGCCTTATTTTGGTGCTTTGATCTGGGAATTTTCTGGGGTTTATGGACTGTGTGTATAACATTTGAGAATTTAGAACAGTTTTAAGGCATATTATTTATCTGGCTTTGGGAGTGGGGCAATCTATTTAAACATGCTTTTTCTTTCCCTTTCTTCCTCTGGCAAGAAATTCTGGGAAGAGCATGCAATGTTTTCCTTGGATATAGTCATAAGTCTTCAAATGGACTTTAATGAATAAGTGGATTCTACTCCTTCAAGTTGCTGGTCTCATCAGTTGCATGTGTACTCAGCAATGTTTAGATGCAGTGTACTGAGAGCTGTTTTATCTTGTTCTATCTGACTCCTACATTTGATCCTGCAAAGAAATGGCTGTGATGTAGTTGTGATTTCACAGTCCCTCCCGTGACAGCAGATCTCAGAAACTCAAACTTCACGTCACTGTTCTTTTGGGATATCAGAACTGAGGTCGTGCTAACACCTACCTTAGAGTTTTGGAGCACAGCAACAAGTTGGACAAGTATCATTTTTCAAATGTTAGACGTGGGAATACGGAGGGACCACAAGGACTCTGCTTACTTAGGTGAGGCTTGTCTGTTACAAAAACCCCACAACACCCTGAACTCTTGTAGAACTGGAGGTTTCAGTGTCTTGCAGGTGTGACAGTGAGCAACCTTTGAGCAGTTTTTGGGTAAATGCTACAATCTCCAGTGTGTATGTGTCTTGGACTTCATGCTCATCACAGGAGCTATGCAGAACAAGTAGCATTTTTTTCTTTTTGCAGCTTTTATTTTTACTATATCCTAGTGGGTCAGGTTTTAGTAGTTTTGAGAAAGCCATGTTAAAGTTTAGTATGCTCACTGAACTTTAAAAGTAGTCTTTGTGTGTTAGATTGAGAGCACATTTAAAACTTCAGTGCTCTGTGTTTTAAACCTGTGCATTGTTGATTTTTCCATGTATTTGCAGTGTCATCTTGGCTTTTACAGCATATGTGCTTAACAGTCCCCTGTTGTGCTAGATTTTCTGCATGATATTCTGTAAATAACTGAAAATTATTATGTGATTAAAAAGCTATTGCTTAAGTTTTTAATGCAGTTTTAAATACGTGTGCTATTTTATCTCTGTTATCCCTCATTCATCTGTTGCTTGACTCGTATACATACTGGGTTTTGGTTTGCTTTGAGAAAACTGATAGTTACAATGCATCTTCTGCTGAAATGGTTTTAAAGATTGTCATTTCCAAACCATTTTTTCCTTGCTTTTATAGGAGCAATATGATCTCTAGAGCTGATACCTGTAATATTTTAATGCGGTTGCTAGAGTTGAATGCTGCAGTTAGCAAAATGTGTATTCCAGATGCAGTCTCAGAATTCACAAGTGTACTGAGTATGAGGTGCTGCAATTAATACAAATAAGGTAACTGTTTCAGAAACTTAAGACGTAAAGGGTGCAAGTCCTTTCTCTTTCAGAGTTAACTTCATCTTGCGTCACAGTGCTTGGTCTTCTAGACTGATGACTGATGTCTTCTTAGGATGTCGTAGAAAGCAGATTTTCTAATTAGAGGTTTTATTATTGCCCTGTATTCAAACCTGGTGCTCCTTTGTGGAACCAAGGGGGTGGGACTTTAGTGCAGCACAGTGATGAATAAACCATCAGAATACAAAGCTACATTTCAAAAGGAATGTAAACTTAAAGAAAATAAGTGAATAAATTTCTGTGAAAAGGAGTTCTATAATGGTCAGTCAATAGAAATTTTTGAAGAAAATAATTTATGCTCTTTCAGATTCTTTAAAAAAAAAGTAAACAGATTCCTTGTAATTTTCTTCAGTTTTATTATAAGCTGGTAATGTTTGGAAAGAATTGGTGTAGGGGAGTGAGAATGTAGTGCTGTAGACAGAAAATACATGGCAGTTAAACAACATTTAAGTTGGTCCAGACATGCAGTAAAAAGATGGAGATGGAAGATGTGGTGATGGGAATGGTGACTGTAGGTCTTAGAAGCCACCCTCAGATGGCCCCCACTTATGCTGAAGAGAATTTAAGTACCAAATTAGGTGCGATAAAACTTTGGTCAATGTGACATCACGTGTGAGCAGCTTGTCTCTTTGGTATTTTCTTTAAAAAGGTTAGGAAAGTAACTGAGACATGGGAAGCCATTTTGCTTTTTAAACATAAAACAAGCAAGACTAGCCTAGATGGCACTATTCCTGCTTTTAACTTTGAATTCTGTGTGGAGAACACTTTATTCATGTGCTCCTTTCTAGAATGTACCTGTATGTTTGAAGTCTTACAGACTGCTAATCCTTCACTTCTTTGGATAATTTGGTATTGTTTTGGTGCAGGTCGGAGAGACCTGACCTCATGTAAACTTACCAAAGGAAACTAGTAAAACCCTGCTTGTTTAAAGACAGAGAAAATGCTAACAATGGTGACGACCATAGAATGGGCAATCCAATGGTGACAGAGAAATAAAAATGATGTCTTATGGCTTTCAGTTCTCAGTCCTCTTTGCATGGCTACTGGTCTCTGAGCACCTGACAGTAAGTTTGAAAAAGGACTTAGCTACTCATGGTGTTTCACTTCAAGAAGTTAAATGAACGCAAATGGTCCTGAGTTTTCATCAAGATTTTATGCACAATAAGAGTGTAACATTGTGAAGGAAAGAAGCCTTTAATACTGCCTTAGGAAATATTGCTTCTTTTCCTTCTTCTGGAACTCCGCATTTAGAGTTGTATGTGTTCGTGGAATCATTGCTGGTTAGGATTGGAAATGACTTTCCAATCTTGTTCTAACCCCCCTGCCATGGCCAGGGACACCTTCCACTGGAACAGGTGGCTCAGAGCCTCATCCAGTGTGGCCTTAAACACCTCCAGGGATGAGGCAGCCACAGCTTCTCTGGGCAACCTGTGCCAGTGCTTCACCACACTCACAGGAAAACATTTCTTTTTTGTCTCTCATTTAAATCTCCCCTCTTTCAACTTAAAGCTATTACCCTTTGTTCTATCCCTGCACTCCCTGTCAAAGAGCCTCTCCCCAGCTTTCCTGTAGCCCCTTCAAGTACTGGAAGGCTGCTCTAAGGTCCCCCCACAGCCTTTGCTTCTATAGGCTGAACAAGCATATCTTTCCCAGCCTGTGCTCATATGGGAGGTGCTCCAGCCCTTGGATCATTCTCGTGGCCTTCTCTGGACTTGCTACAACACATCTGTGTCTTTCCTGTGCTGAGAACTGAACACAGGGCTCGAGGTGAGGCTGCAGTGTTGCTGCAAAAAAATAGGCTTTTATTTTGTTAGATTCTCCTTTTGCTTAAGGTGACCCTTGAGAAACAGAATCTGGGGGAAAATTATAGGAAAAGGCTCTAGAATATCTTGCTTTATTTAAAAGGGTTTTTTTGTAGGATTTGGAGTTTTCTTTTGTTTTCTGAATATGTGAGCATATCGCAAGCAAACACTTGTACTGCTCGTCTTCCCCAGTATCTAGTGAAAGGAGTAGGTCTCCCTACTGGTGCAGAAATCTCATCTGAGCTCTATGATATTCCTACCAAAACTGAAGCTAGAATCAAAAGTCTGGTGTCACGCATTTCTCAGCGCATTTTATAGATATAGCCTTACTGATTACTTAGTGCATTTGCTTCCAAAATTTGTGGCTTGTAATTTAACCATTGCTTTTTGTTGTGAGTGTTGTAATGTCACCTGATGAGTGTTGCAAGTCCGAATTAACACTCCCTTCAAACTTTTTTACAGTGACACTTTCTATGTTGTTCCTTGTTGTTGGTTCTAGTGTGAATTAAGTAGGTGCCTTTTTTAATGTAGTTGAGTGTGTTTCCATCACTGTGAAAGCGTCACAAATATCTTTACTAGTTCAGCTATTTTCAATCCTGTTGCTTGTATCTGTTTCTATTTAAAGAATTCCTTTGGAAGCGGTTTGAGGAGAGTGGGGTTCAGTGACGTGGGAGGGAGCCTAAGGGGGCAGGGAGAAGAGCACAAGCGCAGTCTGTGTTCATGCTTTGTCAGTGAGGTGTCCAGCGCTGAATCCTGCTTCCTGTGTACCACCTTGCTTGCCAGAACCCTGCTCAAAGTGAATTCCACCTTCTCCGTTTTGTCCTGACTGTGTGGCTCCCTGCTTTTGTTAGCTACTTTGTGTTGTTTGGAGTGTCTTGAGCGTCAGCCTCAATCTTCTTACTTGGTTTGTTTTTCTTTGTAAACAGCAATTAATTTTTTTGGGTTGTTTAGACATGGACTGTTACATCAGAGTGGATTACTGAAATGTGCACTTACTACAGTTTAATAGCCAAAGCTGACAGTTCCCAGTACTTGTCTTTTTCCCTGCTCCTGTTACAACTGAACTTTTTTTTTTTCCTGTTACCAATTTAGTCTGGATTAGCTTTCCTAATATGTTTTTTGAGGAGTGTGTTTTGTTATTCAGCAGCTTCTCCCCACCATTTTTGCTATTGCATGAATTGCTCATCTTGTGGGTAAACTAGCTGTTGGTTGTGATGGTCATGATTGATAGGGGAGTGGCTGACTGGAAGGGGGTTTTCCTTAAATGTTTTCTTACAGCTGGTATTGTTGACAGGCTGCAAGACCAAAGTGTCCTTAAAGTATGCTGTTAGCTGGTCTTATGTGTACTGGAATAGCCTGAGTTTAAACTGTCCCGATTTCAATGTCCTGCTGGCATTGGCACTAGAGGTGTGGGGAAAAGTTGTTCTGACACGAGTTGGTCATGGTTTAATTCAGGTAGGTCATAAGTCCTGTGCAGCTTTAGTGACTGTGTCTTAGCCTTGTCTGAGCTGTGTTCGCTACTTTGATGTAGTATTCATAACTTAACCAGAGTGTGACCTGAGATAAATGTATGCCTTTCCATGTGTTCTTTGAAGATAGTATCTGTAATACACTTAGTGTGCTCTCTGCAGCTGTTTCCTCGCCTACATACACGTATGTATGTGTTTGCGCCCTGAGCTGACCCAGGCTTCTGGCTGACCCCCGATTTCATCTTGCATAGGTTGTAGGGCTGTGCAAATTATTAGTCTGTAAAGGCTTTGCTTGCGATCATTTTGGAAGAGGGATCCTCCAGAAGAACTTTTAAGTCACCTAGCCTGGTCTTCTTGGACAAGTCTGTCTGGATTTCCCACCCTCAGAGGAACTGCTGTGAGTTTTCATGAGCTAGCAGAGAACAGTCCTGCTGAAGATGGGCCTTTGGATAGGTAAAGGGTGGATGTTTTAGTGTATGCTAAAACATTGGATATTTAGTCATGTGTACAAAGTTGTTAAGGATTGATTTTTGGTGGCTAAATTGGTTTAGGGGCCAGTGAGTCTCTAACTGAAACTGAGTGTAGACAGACACTTCTGTGGCTGGGACAAGGCGCTGTGTTCTGAATTGCAGTACACTGTGTTAGTCAGGTTGTCTTAGTGTTGGTTAATTACAGCCTTTTCTTGTTTGGGTAGAAGCACCTCCATGTTATTACAAGTGCATTCTTTGCTGCAAATTTCAGTGAATACTAGGGGGTATCCATGAGTCTGAGCAGTAAGGAATGTTTGGTAAAGGTGGTGCAAGTCTCTGTTTTCCCACTGATGATCAACAGGATATACATGCCGTAAGTCAGCAACTTGTTAAGGTTTACTCTGCTGGCAGAGTTCTTTCCTGGGTGTTTATTTTCCAGTTTTAAAATGTTTACAAGGCATTTGTACTGTTTTGTTGTTGGATGCAGAGGGGTCTGACCAGGATTGTGTTATATGACACTGGATACTAGGAAAAGGAAGCATGAAACCTCACATTTTACCTGTTATAATTGTGTGTGGCGGCTGAAATCCACATTCCCTCTTTCCTCATGAACTTGATCCCTATCCCTTATGTCAGATTCAGCAGTTGTATAGTCACATAGTTTTCCACTGGATAAGCTTATTTAACTGACTCACTGTTTTGTTTTAGAGGGTTTAGTCTGCTCTTGGGCCAGCTTGCTGAACTGACTGCCTCTGCTGCTGTAAGATTGTTAGTCTGATTGAAGGGAAGTAGCAATATTATGTGGTTAAGGAGTAGGGGAGCAGGAATGCCATTTCTGGTGGCATCTTACAGTTGTGTGGTATTAGATGTGAGCTGAAACCTAATTTTAATGGATTAAACTCTTCAGGTTCTGCGTGTGCTATGGATTGAACTTTCAATGAATATGCAACCAGATCCCAAACAGGAACTAAAGATCCAGTCATGAGTTTTGTCCCAGACTCTGCTCAGCTGTCTTCAGCTTGTGTGTGACTTCAGGAAGGCTGTGTTAGTTCTGGCTGCAGAAGGTACTGATTTTCAGCCTGAAAAACCTGCTAGTTCAGTTTTTTCCTCAGCTGAAATAAACCTTTCCTTTTGTGAAGTACTAGTTAATGTTTTCTGCAAGCCTCCTAGTTACTGCAGTGTGTAATCCAACCTGAGCATTTATCACAGGGAGTTACGAGGCTGCAGTTGTGCTAGCTGCTGCTTTGTTGGAAATTGTAGACACTATAGTGCCCTTTCACTGGACATCTCTCAGGAAGCCTTAGGAGGGAGAACACCAAGAGCTTTCCCTTTTCTGTGTGGCTTTGTTGGTTATTTGATTTTGTTTGGGGGGGGAGATGAACCCAGAAAAACAGATGTAAGAGAAGATTTGCAGTACTGATGGTTCTTCACCACTAAACGTGAATAAACAGTGAGCATTCCTTGTGGGGACTTGGCTAGTGTTTTCTTTTATCTCCTTAGGCTAGAAAATCAGCGGGCAGAGGACTGGGAAATGGAGGTGTTCCTTTCTTCCTGCAGCAGGAGGCATTAGAGCATGTGCTTGGCCGTGCACCACCGGGAACCACCTCTGAGCCACTGTGGTTTGTGTGTGCTTCCACAGCCAAGATACTGAGCCACTTGATGGTTCAGGTCAATAACAGGAGTGCTTTATCTCTTTTACTTTGGTACTTTTTAGAGGGGGTTTGCATAAGAAAAGCCTTTTCTCTGACAAAGGGCAGGAAATGAGGTCCTTCCATCACAGATGACAGGAATCTGTATTTAATTTTTCCTTCAGGTGTTAGAATATCAGGACAGGCCAGAGCTAGTCTTCAGATATTCCATAGCAGAGAAACATACTTCAAAGTGAACTTGCTACTTCTCAAAGAGAATTCCTGTTTTCTATGCAATTTCTGTTTAACTTACTAACTTACTTCTGTGTGGAACAGTGCAGTGTTTTTTGTTTTTTTTTTGTTAAACTACTTTGTGAAAAGAACTGTTGTCTAGGCTGTATTATGGTCTGGTAAGGTTGACGTATTGTCACAGTCTTGTGTTAAGTGGTGCTTAGCTAAAAAATAACATGCAGTTATTCTAGCTGGGCCACTTTTACCTGAAATTTCCTTATAGTCATTGGTTAGTGCTGGTAACCAGTGTGTTTTGCTGGTACTTGTGAAACATGGGGCTTATAATTAGGATGGGGAACAGGACTTTATCCTTTTTGTATGTGAAAGTCCAGCTGATTGTTACCTAAAATGGCCTTCTGGGAGGAAAGCAGCAGCAGTTGGGAGCAATGACTCTTCATACTGACATCTGAAAGGTAAGGTCAAGTCCTCTGAACCTTCTAGGACGTTTGCTGCCTCTTGATTGTCCAGTGTCTTGTCTCCTGACAGCAGCAGAACTTGGTGGGTTTTTAGCAGTCTGAAGATTGCTTTTGCTGTGTGAAAGATGAAGCCCTCAGTGGAAGTCAGTTATAGGCATCTGTGTGTGGTGGTCTTTTTGTGCTTTTGGTCTCAGTGAACAATTGAGTTCAGGGAAATTTCAGTTCCTCCTGCAGAAATTTCTGTATGAATAAGGGTACTTGTTACCTCTGAATCTTGAATATTTATGAAGAAACAATGAAGACAGATCTGCTGGATGTTTGTTGGATGTAGTTGGCAGGTTTTGATTAAAGGTGGGGAGATCACCAGTATGTACTAAAATGTAAAACATGTCTGTTAGGCACAGACGCTAGTTTAGTGGCAAAGATGGATACTGTGAGATTAGAAGTTTTTTAAAGAAGAATGTTAATGATGTTGTGTAACTTTCATGATTGAAGCTTGCTCTAATGGTGGAGAATATGTGCTGATCAATCCTGCTTCCCCATCACGCTTTTGAGAGAGACTCTGCATATCATACGGGACCTGCTGTTGGCTAATTCCAGTCCTTTGAAGATGCGCACATCTTTCTCTTCTAAAACAATGCTGTCTTTTCTTTTACTTTTAAGACTTTTGTATTTCTTTGTCTTCTTTGTATAATGTTTGCTTAGGAGTACTAATCCTTTTACTTCTTTTTTTTCTCCCCTGGTAACAAGAAATTACTAATTCTGTAGGTTGGGGTGTGTTCTTAGCTAATTATGGATTGGCTTAGCAGAAAATAATTTCAACAGCTCAGTGGATTTTAAGAAAGATAGGCACAACTAGTCACTTGCTTATTCACTATGTTTTCCTAACACAACTGGCAGCATGTATGTTAGTTTTTTATGTTTGTGCTAGTACTTGGGCCACTCCCAGCAATACTTTTTTCTTGGTAAAGCATGAAAGCATACAAGCGATGCAATTCTTCTCTCCAGTGGTATCCTGCCAATGATGCAGGTCTACTTCTGTCTATCAATATTTTTCTCATTTACTGTAGAAGACCCTAAGTCAAGACATGATTTCTCCCAGGATCCATCAGCTCAGGTTCTGTATTGTTGGCTTGGATGGTACAGACACTGAGTAATCAGCACTGCTCCTGAGGAACATCTGACTCTTGCAAACTCTCTTCCCTTTTCAAGCAGTAGTAAAGGTGGTGAGATTCTTTCAGCAACAGCTCTTGAGGGAAATGCATTGCATCAATGCTTTGCAGCCATATTTTTTCCCTTCTGCTCTTTCCACATGCTTGTGTTGTGCTGCTGCTGTAGGAGTAAGATCTGAACTCATACTATCATGTTTATGGTGAGGCAGTGTCCTGCAGGCTTTTCCCAGCCCTGGCACTGTGAGAAATCCTTGAATGGGTAGGTTTGTGATTAGAGTATAAAAAACCAATCACACTGTTAAGTGTTCAGAGGTTTCTGCACTGTGTTCATTATCACAGCTCCTTGTGCAGGGAGCAAGAAAATATCTTTTAGGCTGCCTCAGGAGAGGAGAGAAACTGCAAAAGTTTTTTTCAGCTGTTGGAAGAGGATCCCTAACATTAAAAGTGTTCTTGAGAGTCAGATGATATGGCAACGCATAGTTCATCCCTGGAAGTTCAGCCATGGATTTACACTATCAAGTTGTTTTGTATTCTTTCTATCTTTGACTTCTCTGACTTCTTTGATTCTAGAAGGACCTGTCATCTTGCTGAAGGAAGATGGAACAAATGATCAAATAAGGCATTATGGCTATTACAATAGCTTTAAAAACCTGCTTTTTGTGTTGGTATGCCTTCAATTCCTCATCAATCCTTTGCTTCCCTGTTTTCCTTCAAAATCCAAAGCAAAACCCAAACTAAAGGTGTTCAATAAGATTTATGATATCAGAGACTTTGGGAAGGGATGGAATTTGGTCTTCTTAGGGAGGCTGGATGTTGAGATACCTACTTAGGTGATGCCTTTGGAAACTAGTGCTGTTCAGTCACCAGACTGGTGACAACTTATTTGTTCTGCAGTGCTGTGTCTGCTGCTGAAGTGTAGGTCCTTGGGCTGCACTTGCTGTACAGACAGAAACAATAACAAAACCCCAAACACTGATTTGGGATTATTTTACTCTTAAATGCCTCTTTTGCTTTCCATTTTTAAGTTTAGTTATTTGCTTTTTGAGGAAGTGCTGAAATTTGAATCCATTAGTCCTTCAAGCTAAACATAGTTGAAGTGAGCAATTTTCTGAAGTACTGATCAAGCCTTTTTTGTTTTGGTTTGGTTTTGGGTTCTTTTTTTGTTTTTAATGTAGAGGTACAGACAACCTTCCTCTGGTGGTACTTGATTATGTCAGCAATCTTATGCTAATTTTTTTTTCTGTTGTTGTCATGTAAGAAAGTATGACCACCTTCTTTACTCAACAGTTTTGGGAAGTCCAGATTCTTTAATGGTTTCTCCCCCCCTTTAAGCTAGTGCTCTAGGGGGATCTGTTTTGTTAAATATGTCTGTCTCCAAAATAACAACTATTTTGGCTGCTTAGTAGAGTTGCAGTGTGTCTACAAGGTCAAGTGTTAATTGTTTTTGAGGGACTTTTGCACTGAGCCAGACCTTGACATAGAAACTGAAACACTGGAATGTCTGAATATTGCTTTGTCTTTATTAAGCAGATTTTAATTAAGTTGTCCTTCAGTCTTCAAGTTTTCTTTCCTTGTTTGATCTATGTTAAAATGGTTAAATTTTAGTTAATATTGTACTTATCAGTTTGTGATACCTTACTTATTGCTATGACAACAGCCTGCTAAACAGACTTTAATATGAGGAATTGAAGAGAATAAGAAGCTGCCTTGCAAGCAAGGATATGTTCTTGTTCCGCCCCATAGTTTTAATTAATAAGATTGTGTTTAATGCTTGAAAGTCACTGTGGTAATTTGAAGGTGGTGGCTACCTGCCTCATTTCTGCCTGCTGCTTGGATGCTCTAGAGAGTATGTGTGGAAGGGTGTGAGACCTCAGCCTGGGGGGTGATGGCCTGTACCTGGAGGTGCCGTGTTTCCCTGCACAGTGCATCATCGGTGGAGGAGCAGAGCCCCTCAGCTGGGCTGCTTACTCTGTCTGGACATTGTCTGGAGGTAGTGGGAGCCAGCTAAGAGGAAGTAAAGTAGCTCTGTTTTCAAAACTCTTCTTGTGTCAAACTGCCAGTTGTGCTTTTAAGACAACTGGATTGTGTCTGAAATGGATTATAAAATGTCTGTGTTGGCGTGATGGAGAATGTCAAACGAAGGGAGTATTTCCACACTTGTTTGAAGCAAGTACAAGTCCATACTACTGCCAGGAAGAGGCTCCCGCCTTCCCTTGTTTTCTTCTGTGGATGTATTGCCAAATTGTGCTGCTCATGGGCTGCATGGTCAGTGAGATGAGGATCTTCTTTGAAGATCCTGTTATACTGTGCAGGTTGTTTGGCTCTGTTCCCATCAGAACCCTGATCTTGCTGTGCCACTTCATCCCCCAGGAGTGTTTCAAACATTTGCGTGCCTGCCTTTTTTCTTAAAGTATCCTTTCATCCTGAAAAACAAACCTGGCTGAAACTGTGTTACAGAGACATGTGTTAGGAGTGGGAGAAAAGACACAATCCTCTTCAGGTGTCATAGATTCCTGGGCTATCAGAACTGTAGGCTCAGTGTGTACTTTACAAACAAATGGAAAACGCTTATTTAAATATGTGCATGTGCTGCTGTTATGTCCAAAACCATGGGTTGCAGTATTTTGAGTAGCTTTGGTGTAATTGGAGAAAAGAGCAGTGAAATGTATGTCAGAATTTTGAGATACCAGGATCTGTGTAAACATTAAGTTAATTCAGAAATTATCAAATTGAGACCAAATGGCACTGTAATTTCTCAGTGTTATCTTAAATCACAGTGGGCTAGTTCCAGGCTATCTTATTTGGAATTATTCCCTTGTATTTCAGAGAGGCTAATCTTCTCCATTGTGTTTTCTGTTCATCTTTCTTATTTCTCATTGTACTGTGTTCAAATAGTGTAGAACTGACTGATACTTAACAAACTCCACAACCCAATGGTCTTTGTTAAGAGTATGTAAACTTAGGTTAGCTTTTGGACATTGGTGGTGCAGTTAGCAAGACTTATGAGAGCAGATTTCAACACAAAGAGCAAAGTTGTTTTTATTGCAAACAGAGCTGAAGGCTGTCCCTGATGTGTTCAAAATAGTGATAGCCATGGACAGATAGTCAGTGGTAAGCATCAAACTCACTGTTCAGAGCGTCTCCACATCCAGTGTTTTGCTTTCCATGGAACATGTCACAAGCTTGAGTAACCCTTGTTCTGACTGTGACTAGCGTTTAGGGTATCAGTCACAAAGATCTGAAGGCCTATGTGTTCTGGGGCTCAGAAGACAACAGTGTTAGACCTTAAATGTTAGTGTTAGACCTTAAATGTTTGGGAGACAGAGTGGCTTTAGTGAATACATTCATAAAGCTGGAGAAACACAGTGTTCCAGTTAAGGTCATACTAGAGCCAGTTCCTGGGAAAGGCAAAGCCTTCTCTTGATAGATATGTAAGAGTTCATGGAAATATACTTTCTACTCAGACTTTATTAAATGCTTTAACTGGCACATAAATAAATTTAAAGTCAGGGTTCAGTTTTGGCCAACAGAAATGTATTACGAAAGTGAAGAAGAGATTTGGATGATTGAGGTTAATTGTCTTTTGATTCTAGATGAGGCTTCTGAGCTTTGTGAATCAATGTTTAAACTGAAGCATCTTTTTTCAACTTTAACTTTTGAGTACACATTACTTGTGAATGCTAGTGAGCTTTTGGGTATTGAACAGATCTTTGACCACGTAATCACAGCAGTTCACTCAGTTTTCACCTGAGCATCACTGTGCATTGAACTGAGTGCTAGCCTGCTTGCACTAAAGCTGCTCCCCTTACAAACTGTCTGCTGAGGCACATCTGTACATTCAGGCTGCAGTAAAAGCACTTCGCTGCTTGTTCGCTTATCTCCTTCTGCCCAGGTGCACCAGTTGGAGGCTGTTCTTAGTTCCCTAAATTTGCAGTTTTACTTCCCAGTGTCATGGGGACAGAAGCCAAACAGTTGACTGTAACTGTTCTGACCAGTTGAGACATCTGTTGCCACTTATCACAGTGACTGTAAATCATACTCATCAATTAGTTTCATGTTAGATACTGTACGAGCACAGGAGGATAATAAATTTCATCTTTTGATGTGTAATAATTTGAATGCTAGAGAATGAGAGGTGACTGTGACAGATGGGATAGCAGCAATGTGTGTGTAATTTAGCTTTTGGATTTCTTTGTTGTCATACAACAAATATATGTTTCAAGTACGGTAAGAGGTAATTTTCTAAGAAATTTCTGTAAGATTGAGGGAAAATAAAAGAAAAAATACTGGCTATAGAGGGTGGATTTAAAGGAAAGGATTGTCATTTCTCTTATAAGTGAGAAGTGAAAACTAGAGTGGGCATTTGCCACAACTTCCATGCATGTGGAGGAAAGCAGTTTGATAAGGAAGAGAGGAATTACCTAGTTTCTGAATGAGATTTTTGTGCTAGTCTTCTCAGTGGGTAAGAGTGGTTAAATTCCAGGCATAAAAAGAAGCCGGCAGATATTAGAGAAATTTAAGGAACGATACAGCTGGAGCTGAAATTTCAGCATAGTGGATTGAAGGTATTACATGTAGAATTATTGGAAAAAGCTGTGGGATTTAGATGTAACCTTTAAGTACAGATCTAGACAGATTCCAATCAACTGACAAAAATGCTTCTCATCCACTGCATTTCCCCTTTTGCTGTAAAGATTGTGATAAATCCAGTACTAGTGTATTAAAGCTGCTTTCTCGGGAGTCTCTGTGTAAAATTCATGGTAAAGGCAGGAAGAGTTCACTTTTTACTTGTATGTAACCTGGGTAGTCCATCGGTACCCTGCATTAACTCATGCCCTTCTTTTTGTTTCCTTTCAGGTTTTCTATTTTGTACATACACTGTTTTGTATATACTGTATATGATGACTTCGGTGGGCAATGAACGTACCCGGGGCACTCGGGACAAAACACAGAGTTCAACCACGCAGTCAACGCAACCACAGAAACAAGTAGTACAGGTATGTGCTACTATATAATCTTCTTTGAGTTGACAGTGAGCATGTAATGATAGGTGCTTCTTTCCTTAGTAAAACAGAATAGATGGGAGGGAAAATGATGGTCTGTATTGGAAAAGTTTGTTTGATATCTGTCTTTAATTACTTATTAATCCAGCACATCATTAAGTTGTTCCTGTTTTCTGGACCTTTCTGTTCTTCAGCATTTCCCCTCAGTGACGAATTCTATGCCTGTGTCAAGACTTCTGTCCTGTGACCTTGGTGTCCTCAGATCTCCACTCCTCCATGTGCCACCCTCATGATGCTTGAAGATTTCTGGTTGATGGAGGAATATGGGTGGGTGGGAGAGGCTTTATTGGATGCACACTGTTCTACAGCGTGATTCAGCGTATTTGCACAACACAAAGTCCTAAACTTTTTGTGCAGCGTCCTTGCAAACTGGAATGAAGCTGGCCATCCACCGGTGGACTGAAATTGAGTATCTACAAGATTGAAATTCATGTCTTGAATCTCAGCAACCAGAGTAGTTAAGTTGTGTGCTTATCTGGGTTACAGAGTGAAAATATTACTGCTCCTGGCAACTCATTATTCTCTTGTCATGTACTTCTCAAAATTTGACTCAATTCAAGAACTACCTCAGTTCTTTGCTGGCACAGAGTGCATCACTCTAGAGGTGGTCCCATGGGAGCTTATGTCTTTTATTGTTTTCTAGACTGATCTTTAGTGTGGATGGGCTCTTGTTCTTTTCTGTACAGTATTAATTATGTGAGCTCAAGCCTTTATCTCCTTGTACTGCAGCACTTTCTGTATTGGTGATTCATGCTAGTGTGTAGATTTAGGAAGTGACTTTCAACGCATGAAGTTTTATAATGAGTAAGGCTGCAGGAGCAGTGAGCAGAATGACAGAAGCGTAGGTTTTTGACATTTGCAAGGCAGCAGTGGAGTACTTGGCCCACTCTGGTGTTACCTGCATTGGCAGATGGGCACAAGCTCAGCCAACAGTTGCAAAGATGATTGAGAGGCTGGAGCACAAGATGAGAGGTGGTTGAGTGACCTGGATTTGTTCAGCCCTAAGAAGGCAAGACAAGGTTTTATGTTCTGTTTGGATAGCTTATGAAGGGGTATAGAAGATGTTAAGCCAGAACCTTCTCAGAGACTCGATGGCACAAGTTGGAACACTGGAAATTCCAGCTGTTTAAAGAAAAAATTTTTTACCAGAAACAGTCATGAATTAGAGTGGTTGTAGGATCTCTGCCTGATCCCGTGGAGCTTCTCTGATGGGATGTGCTCTTAGTGGAAGGTTGCACTGAGAATGTCTGGGGAATGATTCCACACTGTAATATATTGACCTAGGTGTTGGGTCTTGATGACCTCTTTTTGCCTTTTGTCCACTTGTTGTATAATAGATATAGGTTCGGTGCAATTCAGTAGAAAAGATGGTTATTTAATGTACAGTGATTATATTTTAGTACACTGTGTGTGGTTGTTTTTTTTTTTATTGCTCGGATATCAGATGGACCTTCCTGTTTAGTCAGGCTTTACAAATCAACAGCAATATGTGAGGTTTTTACTGCTAAATCATTACTGCTTAATTTTTCTGAATGCAGAATAACATTCCCTTGCCAAATGAAGATTTAATTGTCATAATGCCACATTGAGCAGCATTTAAGTTACTTAAGAAAACCTATCATAATACTTTTGCATTGCTTCTGAATAATAAATACATCATTTTATTGCAAGATCTAGACCTGTAACTGTCACTTTCACTGAATATCGTGGTTTGTACAGTTCTGTTTTCTTGTAATTTGAAGTTCTTAGTTAAAAATTTCCTTCACTATTATGCTTCAAAAATAGGCTGGTGCTAAAATAATTGTTTTTAACCATCAACTTCTAAGCAGTAAATCTCAGCCTAGAATAATATTTGTTAATTTATTAATTATTTATTAAGCATTAGAATCCACACATTTTTACCAAGAATAAACAAGTCTGTTCTGGTAACACAATCCTGGACTCCTCTAACTAATGAATTCTTCAAAGGTGTTATGGGCTGCTGCTTGTTTGTGAAAAACTTTGCTTGCAGTAAGTTGTTGAGATGCTTGAAAATGTGATAATCTGTGTGAGAGAGGTCTGGTGAGGAAGCTAAGTGAGGTGGGGTTTTGTAGCCCAATTTGTGCAGCATCTGTGGAGTCTTTTACAAGACTTGGTGTTGGATGTAGTCAGGGACAAGAATTGGTTCTTTTTGGTTGACTAGTGTTGGATATAGACATTGGAGTTCTTAGTGCGTTTTCTTGTTTTCCTGGTAGTCCTTTTCTGTGGTGATGGTTTCATGATTCAAGTTTTAGTAATTCCACTTGCTGACCACCTAACAGTCACTGTAACCTTCTTTGGGTGCAGCTTTGGTCTTGGGATGTGTTATTGTGCTTCACCTTACTCCAGCCACTGTGTGGAACATGGTCCCTTGTTGTATAGAATCCATTTTGTGTCACGTGTATTGCAGAAAGTAATAAATTCAGAGCAGACTTTGTAATGTTGACTTTTTTGATTTTTGTTCAGCTCATGCGGCAGTACCCACTTGTCAAGCTTAGTGTAATAGAAAAAATGAACAGTTACAAACTCAAAAAATATTAGCATAATTAAGTACAACTAATTTTGCACTTTAAAACTGTATACTATGTGAACACAGTTAAAAGTTTAACCTGAAAGAAGCACCACGGTTTACGAAGATAAAAATGACAGTTATTTTTACACCAGCCCACCATATCACGTAAGGTTGAGTAGAGCTTTCAGCTGTCTTTAGATACAATTATTTTCTAACTTGCAATTAAAACTTAACTCTTATAGAATGCTACAGTGTTACTTGCAACAATGGTGCCTTAAAAAAGAAAGAACCACCAGTTACTGGGGGAAGAGCTAAACATTTGTGACACTGATTTAGTGCTTGTGTGTTAAACACATCTAGCGGGCTTTTGTTGTTGTTTTTTCTTTTGAATCTTCAATTCCATCTGGGTGTGATCCACTGGCAGAACTATTAGCCATATTGCACCTACTTGTGTTCTAACATCTTTGCTCACATAGGAAAACTGAACATGCTATCACCTATCTGATATTGTTATAGAATTGGTATATTTTTTATCTAAAAAAACCTCTTAAAATTAAATAAGTTGGTTTACAAAGAAAATAGAATCTTAATGGCTTCCTCCTTCTGGAAAGATGCAGTCCTGTCTTTACAGAGATTACATTGAATGGTTTTGCTCTGGATATCCCTAAAGGATATCTCTTTACTAGGTTAGAAGTTGCTTTGGGCCTGGGAGGGCTGAAGTCAGAGAACATGGATCAACAAGGCTTTACTCCTGAAATGAGCAGACCTTTTGTTTTTTCTCTCTGCTGATCCCTCGTCAGACACTGAGGGTGAGCCCAGCCACACAGAGCACCACACTGACTGTGAGGCTTTAATGGAAGGTGGCACCAGGGCTGGTGTGAAGAATTCCAGAGGAGTCCTCTGTTACTGACTGAAGTGTGAAGCTGTTACTGTGATACTCTGAAAATATGAAGTAGCATAGGGTACTTAACTCTGTTACAAATGCTAATTGTCTTGTAACATTGCCTCTGAGTACAGCAAATGTCACTTCCCTCCAGAAACTGGGACAGCTGTGGTAACTTCTCAGAAAAACAAGCAACTGGTGGTGTGTGGTGGAGTAATTTTTAGATTCTTCTCAGCACTTATGCATGGCAACCTTCTCTAGAGCTTGCATTTGTGGTGAGCTCCAAAAGTGAAGTGGTTTGGGGCTGATAATGTTGGAACTAATCAGGTGCAGGATTTTATCTGGCTGTCCTGTGAAGTGAGACTTCGAAAGGTGAGATTCAACCAACCATCTTGAGTGAATCCTTTCTGTCAAGAATTTCAATGGATGAGGTGGTTCCCTTCTCAACTAAGAAGGCTTCCACAGAACATCAACTTGCGTTTTGAGTTCTGTCTGTCTTCAGTATCAGACTTCTCAAGCATGAGATGGAAACCTCTTCTGTTTGAGCAGAAATCAAATTAAGTCCAGGATCAGAGTTCCAACTCTGGGTTGGAAGTCACTTTAAAGATGATCTTGTTCCAGTCTGCCTGCCTTGAACTATGTATCACAGAGCTATTAATTATTCATTTGAGTTATTTTTGGTATACTTACAGGACTGTAGTTCGAGTAGACTGCAAAGGCCATGCTATGAGGAATGGCCAGTATGATGAGACATTAGTGTTCTTGAATTGCTTTCTCTCTGGGGCACCTACAGCCTATTTGGATTTAGAGCACTTAATTCCATCCATTCATTTTAGTCTTTCAGCTTTTGGAGAAGTTGCCAGAATGGATTTGTGGTCCAGAAGCATTACAGGAGCACCAAATATTTCATCAATAACAAGATCCTTTGGTATTTTCAGAGACCAGTATTTGCTTATAAAGAAAATAAGTGCAGTTGGTCACAGGCAAAATCTTGAGACCTGACTCAGTCTGCTTTGAAGTGCTTAGAGTCAGGTGGTTGTTGGGACAGTCATGGAAGATGATGTGAGCAGGAGTCATCCGCAGTGTGGTCAATTTAGAAGTACTGTTGCCAATTTGTAGCTATAAAACTTCGACAGTGGAGGGGTAGTGCGATGGGTTGACCCTGGTTGAATGCCAGGTGCCCACCAAAGCTGCTCTGTACGAACAGGAACAGACCACTCTAGCGTGGGCCCTTTCCTTAGGGTGCAGTCCTTCAGGAACAGACTGTTCTGGCATGGGGTCCCCTGTGGGGTCACAAGTCCAACCAGCAAACCTGCTCCATTGTGGTCTCCTCTCTCCCTGAGTCCACAGGTACTGCCAGAACCTTGCTCCAGCGTGGGCTTCCCATGAGGCTGCCACCTCCTTTGGGCAGCCAGCTGTTCCAGTGGGGGGTCTTCCACAGGCTGCGGGTGGATGTCTGCTCCACCGTGGACCTCTGTGGGCAGGAGGGACACAGCCTGCCTCACCGTGGCCTTTACCAGGTGCTACACAGTAATCTGGTGCCTGGAGCACCTCCTCCCCTGACCTTGGTGTCTGTGGGATTGTTTTGGTGAGATGTTCTCACTCCTCTCACCCAACTGCTGTTATTCAGCAGTTGTTTCCCTTCTTGAACGTGTTATTGCTTACACACTAACACTGTCTCTGATGGTGTTGGCCTTAGCCAGTAGTGGGTTCATCTTGGATCCAGCTGGCACTGGCTCGGGGGTGACACAGGGAAAGCGGCTGCCACTTTCTCACAGAAACCACCCCTGCAGCTTTCACTTCTACTGCACTTTTGGGATGCAGACCCAGTACAAGCAAATATGAAATGAGTGTAAAAATAATAATATTGAAGTGTAGGTTTCTGTGGTAAGTGCTATTTTATTGCTTGATTGCCTTGTCTACGTGGTGAGTTTTAACTGTGATTCAAATGCATGATAACTTCTTGGAATTGATTCTGTCCCAGCTAACTACTTAACTATAAAATGGGCACAGAGTAGATGTTAACCCACTCCCCATAGCACCTCTGTTCTTCTTGTGTATGTTCTTTCTGAGAAACTGGCGATAAAAATATAGTGACATCAGGAAATAGTTTTAAAAAACCCTTATTGTTATTTTTAATGTCCTTAACTGGATGTTTGCTTTTTTTCAGGCAACAGCAGAACAGATTCGCCTTGCTCAGATGATCTACGATAAGAACGATGCAGATTTTGAAGATAAAGTGAAACAAGTATGTTTTTTACGATACGGAGTTGCTATGCCCTGCAATAAGGGGCTCTAAAGCTGGTTTACATTTTGGAGCTTGAATGTCTGTTTCTGATTTAGGTGCAACCTTTTTTAGAAGGATGTGAGTTTAACTAGTGAAGGTGCTTTTATAGCACTGTAAAGTTGTTTACAAGAATTTGTGTGGTAATAGGGATCTGGCTGTATAGTTACACTAATGTATGTTTCTTTGTAGACAGTCCTTTAAGCCAAAACTCATTTGTGCTGATGTCTGTTCCAGACTCTAGGTCTCTAGTACAGTCCTGATGCTTAATGATCGTTAGAATAGAGTGCATTTAGCTTGTCCACATGTATACGCACACAGAAAAAGTGTACCAGCTGTGTAAACTGAGTTTGCTAACATCTTGGCTGTTTTTCAGGAAAACTGAAAAAAAAATCTATTCATAACTTAAAGGTGTGTAGCTTAAAGGTGGATTTAAGTGTTATTTCAAAAAAAAAAAAAGTGGATCTGTGCATGTGTAAAAATGATAAAATTACACTGTGAAATTCAAATCTCGCACCATATCCTGTACCATGTTGAGTTTCAGGTGTAGATACTTGAGCTTCCATTACCTAATTATAGCTGAGGGCATTACTTTGAGAAGTACTGAGAATCCAGATCCCTGTTCTGCTGTGGGCATGGGTGATTTGTTCTAGTGAATTCATCACATCTCATGAAGACCATAGGAGTGAATGCAGGAGGAGAGAATGATTAGCATTAATGCAGCGAAGAAGCAGATTTCTTGGAATTTTTTTTCTGCTGTAAAACCTTCTCTGAAACATCAAGTGCTTTTTGTTGTTCTTGTTACAAACTTGTTCTGCTGTTGTGGCAGAAGTGAAGTCTTGTACTTCCTGAAGCCAGAGGACCCTTATCGATAGTGCCTGTACCTGTGCTGGTCAGGTGGGTAAGAGTTAAATTCTGCATAGGAGATCTCCAGTATTTACATGTATTTCTAGCTCATATTTTTTTTTTTTTTTGTCTTTTAGTGAGTTTGCTGCATGTGTCCTATGACAGAGTGCATTATTCCTGCCTTGCACTCATCAGGATGTGCACTGCAGGTTCATGTAGCGCAATTCAGGTCATCTTAGGCAGCCATTGCTGATACCTTTTGTGTGGCCTTTAAGCTGAAATGGGTTGAGGAAACTGATCTGGGTGAAAAATAACCTTTGTCTTAAGCTGGATGTTTTTCCAGATGGATCTGTTCTCTACCATGGCTTACTTTGTTCTCACAAAGATGATGTGACACAGAGGGGAGTCTTTGGGGAGAGAAAGAGGATGGTACTGGATTTATTCTGGTCTTATACAACTTTACCCTCGTATAATGCTGTCTCTGTGGTGGCAGCATTTGCCACTAGCTTAAAGAAGATGCAGAAGACTGCTTTCTTGATTACCATTTAATTTGTTTTGTCTTGTCTGAATCCCAAGTAAATCTGTAAAATGCAGATACCTTTAGTTAGTATTTGAGTTTGCTCTGACACAGTAGCTATGCACTTCTTGGAGTCTGTGGTCATACTAACTCTTATTTTCTTGTGATGATAATTCAGATATTATAACATGTCTGACTTTTTCCACCAGCTTATGGAGGTGACGGGGAAAAACCAAGATGAGTGCATAGTGGCACTACACGACTGCAATGGGGATGTGAACAGAGCAATCAACATACTGCTGGAAGGAAGTTCAGACACGGTAAAGTTTTACTTTCCTCACTTCTGTTTGCTGTATCTTCCTGCTTCTAAGAAGGAAGAAAGGGGAAAGTTGTATTTATATGTATTTTTATATATATTTATGTATATTTATATATATTTATAGATATATATTTATATATATTTATTATTTATATATTGATTGGTAGGGAGGCTCTGCAAAGGGGTCTGGACCGCTGGGCTGAGTCCAACAGCATGAGGTTTAACACGGTCGAATGCCGGGTCCTGCACTTGGGGCACAACAACCCTATGCAGACTAGAAGTCTGTCTAGAAAGCTGCCTGGAGGAGAGGGACCTGGGAGTGTTGGTTGATAACCAACTGAACATGTACCAGCAGTGTGTCCAGGTGGCCAAGAAGGCCAATGGCATCGTGGCTTGTATCAGAAATGGTGTGACCAGCAGGTCCAGGGAGGTTATTCTCCCTCTGTACTCCGCACTGGTGAGACCACTTCTTGAATCCTGTGTTCAGTTCTGGGGCCCTCACCATAAGAAGGCTGTTGAGGCTCTGGATAGAGTCCGGAGAAGAGCAACGAAGCTGGTGAAGGGTCTGGAGAAACAGGCCTTATGAGGAGCGGCTGAGAGAGCTGGGGTTGTTTAGCCTGGAGAAGAGGAGGCTGAGAGGAGACCTCATTGCTCTCTGTAATTACCTGAAAGGAGGTTGTGGAGAGGAGGGAGCTGGCCTCTTCTCCCAAGTGACAGGGGACAGGACAAGAGGGAATGGCCTCAAGCTGGAGATTTAGGCTGGACGTTAGGGAAAAAATTTTTCACACAAAGGGTCACTGGGCATTGGAACAGGCTACCCAGGGAGGTGGTTGATTCACCTTCCCTGGAGGTGTTTAAGGCACGGGTGGATTAGGTCCTGAGGGACATGGTTTAGTGTTTGATAGGAATGGTTGGACTCAGTGATCCGATGGGTCTCTTCCAACCTGGTGATTCTATGATTCTATGATTGGAGAAGTGTTCAATTTCCATGTCTCCATTCAAATAATTTTGAACCAAAAGGGCAGCTTCTCTACTACATGTGTACCTTAGAATAGGCTGAACCTTGGAAATGTTGTGGATGTTCAGCTGATCTATTGCAGTCTTTTGGCTGTCATTTATACATAGCAATTTTAACACTGCAGCAGCACTCAGTGCTCTGTGTGACATGGGCCTGTTTTTTTAATTCAGTGTTTTTAGTTACTCTACAGCAACTCCACAATCCTGAGACCTGAGTCTGAGTGTTTGCCACGAAGGACAATCTTTATAACCTAAAGGTCCAGCAGATACCATACAGTTTCTGTAGGTGTGCGTTGCTAGTGTTGAAGTGTGAGATTTCCACACCTGAAAGTTACACTGACAAGGGTGCTTATGAAGGCTGCAGCAAATAGTTGCTCCTTTCACCATGTTGCTTATTTGCATGAGTTTATTGAAAAACAGAAAAAGGAAACTAAGCAGTGTGTATATAATAACAAGTCATGTTTCTTATAATGTTGCACAGAGCAATTTCTTTTTATCACAAGAGATATCAGGAAAGATGTCTTGCTGTGGTTGAAGTTTTTGTTGGAGGGACTTCTAAGAGTTGATTCAAGGCAGTACATTAGATTCTTTCTCTTCTGAATTGGAAAAAAACCCTTGGACTTCCATTCTTCATGCTGAACATAGTATTTCCTGTGATTTGTCAGGATGTGTACTCTTGGCTTATTGTTAATGAGGAAACTCACCCCCCCACATCCTAAATCTAGGACACATACCATTCTGACTGAGGGGACTTTCTTTTCCCTCCCCTTTCATTTATAAGTTTTGAGGTCAACTAAAAGACAGCAGTATATCACACTGAGTGAACTGGTGAGTTGGGAGTAGAAGAGAGCATCTTGCCTTGATTATTTCTGTCTTGGGTTGTGTGCTGGTTTGTGTTTTCTTGTACTTCTCATATATGCTATTTTCTAGTTGAAAATAGTTTTCTGGCAACTTGTTGTAAGTAATTATGACATGGAAGAAACTTTTTGAACTCATTTATCAATTAAAAGCCACATACCTATGTGTTCTGCTCTTTTGACAAGTTACTCTGAACCCACTGCTGTCTGCAGACAAAATGCAACTCAAACAAATGCAGAAAATTTGAAGGGTTCAAAGGAGGAAGGAGTGTCAATTGAAGTGTATGAAGAAATTTGTTCTTATTTATGGAAGTTTGTGGGCCTCCTTCTTGAAGGTTTTGGTTTAAAGCCATTACACTCCAGAAGAGATTAACCATGGATTTGATGTAAAGTTTGAAACAGGTACTACTAGTCCTGAATACACATTCCCAAATCTTTTTCTCATTTTGCTCTGCTTTGATGCACTATAAGCCTTTTTTTACCTCATTTGGAAGATTTGTCTGTCCACAATTAGAAGCAAGGAGTGATAGCTAGAATGTCTATTTATAATTTCTTTGTTACTCTGCCAGTTTTGTCTGGGTTTTTTTTTTTGTTTGGTGGGGTTTTTTTCCCCCCTTATGTTGTGATCTTTAAGGCTTAAAGGCTTTGTGCTGTGTGGCTGTTAGTCTATGAGGACTTTTCACTTGCAACAGTTGTGACAGTCTGGCTTTGGATAGTGTCTTGTGGATGAGAGTAGTGAAGGGGATGTTTCTTTGCCCAAGTTGTATATTCATTTAAGTTACTACATGTGTAAGATCCATTCTAAGCCTGAGTGTGTTCGACTTCCTAAACCTCTGAAGATGGAACAAAGGGAATGTTTTGAATTATTTTTCTTTCCATTTAAGATTGGGCTAGTAAGAAGGTCTCTGTTATGTGTTTGTGGAGGTCAGTCACACAACTGTCCCTTGGGCTGCCTCAGGCATCCTCAGCTGAAGCTGTAGTCAGTCAGTTCCCTTAAAAAGCCCAGGCAACTTTGGTCTGTGATGGATTTCCATGCCCAGTGGTAACACTCTATCTTAAAAGGACATACCCTATTTTTCAAGGATTTCCTTAGAGTTATATTGTGGGAAAGCACAGATTTGATGCTTTTATAATCATCCTTTTACTGACCTTTTCCAAATCATGTAAAACTTCACTGAGGATAGGCTTCTTCCTTTTAAGCTTTCCAGGATCATATAGTTTTGGGTGTTTCTTAAAATGTTCAAAGATTTTTTGGCTCCCTGCCCATCAGTGAATTGATAGTGCATTCTGAACTATGTGGACTTGGTTCTCCAGATGTCAGTGCAGTTTTTTTTCCTACTGGGAAGCGTCTGTTAAGTTCTAGGAGTGGTTGTGTGATGCAGTTACACCATCGATGGCAGATAAAGCCATGCAGTAGTTACTGGAGGAAACAATTTTATGTTGCATGAACATCATAGTGTTGCTCATATGTTAAGTTTTGTGCTTCTGATCTGTGCTATCTGCACATCACTGAAGTTGACTTATGGCAAGGTAGTCTCGAGGGCTGGAGATCAAATTGAAAAGTGAGTTCAACCTTCTTTCTCATACATAAAATTTCAAAAAAAAAAAAAAAAAAAGAGACAGTAAGCATTCTCTTAGTAGTTATTATCTCAAAGGAGACAGAGACATTGCATTTATGCTTGCAAACTGCTTTGTTTTCTGCTTTCTGCATAGTGTTAGTTCACAGAACAGAATCACAGAATCACAGAACAACCAGGTTGGAAGGGACCCATTGGATCTTCTAGTCCAACCATTCCTATCTAACACTAAACCAAGTCCCTCAAGACCTCATCCACCCGTGCCTTAAACACCTCCAGGGAAGGTGACTCAACCACCTCCCTGGGCAGCCTATTCCAATACCCAATGGCCCTCTGCGTGAAAAACCTCCTCCTAATCTCCAGCCTAAATCTCCCCTGGCAGAGCTTGAGGCCATTTCCTCTCGTCCTGGCCCCTGTCACTTAGGAGAAGAGGCCAGATCCCTCCTCTTTACAACCTCCTTTCAGGTACTTGTAGAGAGCAGTGAGATCTCCTCTCAGCCTCCTCTTCTCTAGGCTAAACAACCCCAGCTCTCTCAGCCGCTCCTCATAGGGTCTGTTCTCCAGCCCCTTCACCAGCCTCGTCGCTCTTCTCTGGACTTGCTCCAGAGCCTCAACATCCTTCTTGTGCTGAGGGGCCCAAAACTGGACACAGTATTCAAGGAGTGGTGTCACCAGTGCAGAGTACAGAGGGAGAATCACCTCCCTGGACCTGCTGGTCACACCGTTTCTGATACAAGCCAGGATGCCATTGGCCTTCTTGGCCACCTGGGCACACTGCTGCCTCATGTTCAGTCGGCTGTCGACCAACACCCCCAGGTCCCTCTCCTCCTGGCAGTTTTCCAGCCAGGCTTCTCCCAGTCTGTAGCTCTGCATAGGTTTGTTGTGCCCCAAGTGCAGGACCCGGCATTTGGCCGTGTTAAACCTCAGTTAGAGTTTTCAGTTTTCAGTTAGAGACAGCATGGACTGGCATGTCATTAGATGGCATGATCATTGCCAGCCTTATGAGGTCTTCAGAGCTACTGTTGTCTGAAGCGAGAGGAGGTAGGACAGGACCTAAAAGTATTGATAGCCGGTCTTGTTATGCAGGGCCTGGGCAGGGGTCATGGCTTAAGTGCTTCACAGCTGATGGCGACTTATTTGCATGTGTAGATTTCCTTCTGAAATACTTCACTTGGACTACAAACTCCTAGAGGTGGGGACTTATATCTGCCACCTTAATGGTTTGTGAATAATAACTTCCTCCTCCTCTGCTGTGCAGCTATAGCTCAACAGGCTAACCATGCAGTTGCATAATGTGTGAGGTGCTGTGCTATTCTTAGCAAGTGGTTTAGTCATTTTATTTTCAACTCCTACAGATACTCCTTTGGAGCCAATACAATCTCTGAATTTATTTTAAAGATGGGGTTCAATTTTAAAGTTGAAGCCTGGTGTTTGGGCTTTGGTTCTTTGCCTTGTTTAGACCTAGTTTCTTCTGCTTTTTGCTGTGTATGATAAGCTGTAGCTGTTAAGAGAGGATGCTCTTGGCTTGTGGCCGTGATCTTCCCAGTTGTTCTGGCATTCTGTCTTTTATTGCTTGAATTGCAACATGTCAGGGTAATGTTTTTTTCTACTTCTTATTCTCATCAGGCTTTTGTTCAGTGATGTTTATAAGAGTTTCTTCATTTTCCTTGGGAGGAAAAAAAAAAAAGCTCTGTTCGTGCTCTTTTGCTAGATTTATGGAGGTATTTGAGAGGGAAACTGTTGCTTGCTTTGCAGATTTTCTGTATTGTGATTGTATCTAGGCTTCCTTCCACTTGTAAAAATCCACTATAATCAGAAATATTTGGAATTCTCACACCCCATAACACAACCTCTTCCCAGAAATAAACCCTGTATTTCCATTTATGTAGTTTGCAAAGTTTAACAGAATTGATGTTAAGCTAATACCTATTTTTTTCACGTGAACTGGAGGGATCTGAGATGGAAGTATGCACTGAGAGCTCTCTGTTCTTTTTTTGACTTTAATATCTTATTCTGTTCTACCCAAATAGACCTCCTGGGAAACCGTAGGGGGAAAGAAGAAAAGTCTTGGAAAGGAATCTTTAGAAAACAAAGAGAACAGAGATAAACGCGGAGACAGAGAAGTGAGTCGCGGAAGGGGAAGTTCCAACCGACGAGGAAGAGGAGGTAGCCGTGGCCGAGAGTGTACGTACAGAGGTTTATTTATAAAGATTCAGACACTTTTCTTGCAGCTGATACTGGCTGAGTTGAGAGAAAATGCATAATGGAGTAAATCCTGTTTGCCTTTTAGCTTTGCGTCAAAGGGGTCCTAACTTGTTAATGCGACAGGTATGCTTGATCTAAGTGACTTTTTTTAGATGGTCTGTGCTTGTTCAGAGACATTCGATTTAATTTTAATTTCTGTCCTGGTTTTATTAATTGATCTTGTACAAATTGCTGTTCTTTTCATAAGTTTAGGAATTGCGCCTTTGTAAAACTGCCTGAGAGCAAATGTGTTGTTGCATAGCTGATAAACTTTTTTGTTTCTTGTAATGAAAAAACTTAAGCAGTTTTGACTCTGTGGCCTTTTATGAGTGGGAGAACCTGAGTAAGTTCTCATCTACTCATAAGGGGAATGAAAAGACTGGGGTCATTAGTAGCCTGATATATTTTACTGACATAAGGGAAGGAACGGCAGTAATTCCTTGAGTTGAAACAGTTACAAATTTGCTACAGTTTATACAGGTGCACACATTGTACAAAAGCAAACCTACATTTCTAAGTTGGGTATTCACATTGAGTTGCCTTTTGATACATGTTGCTTTTTCTCTAGCTTTTATTATTAGTATAAAATCTGCAATGCATTTCTTTAAGTGCCAGAGACAAGGCACTTAAAGATAGGTGAGCAGAGAAACCAGAGTAGAACAAGTATGTTTAGATTTTGCTTACAAGAAGGAAAAATGCTTGCAATATTAGCCAGCTCTTCTAATTTGTCATTGGAATATATTCAAATATTGTGCCAGTAAAGGCACTGTGAATCCTAGTAGAACAGGGTTACATCAAGCTAGGAAAAATCATTAATAGAACTTGCAGCTCTACGTAGAACAAAAATTGAATCCACCAAAGTGAAACCGTGCTCAGAGGGTGCTGCAGCACTGGAACAGGCTCCCTAGGGAAACAGTTGTGGCTCCAAGCCTAACAGTATTTAAGAAGCATTTGAACAATGCAGTCAGGCACATGGTGTAAATTTTGCTGGGATAGGAATTGGACTTGATCATCCTTGTGTGTCTCTTCCAACTTGTGTCCTTCTGTGAAATTGGGAGGCAAAGTTTTTGCCTGAACCAGATGCTGCCTGCTTCTTTTATGAACTGGAATTGAAGATTTTTCAGATGGTTAACAGATCTTGCTTGATATTCTCTTCCCAGCTTTGTGTCCAGGCATCAATGATTTTATTGCTGCTGTGAGGAAGAAGCTGTGTGGTAAAAAATCTCAGCAGTGTTTTAAGTGGACAGCCTACTTTGTTTTTCCACCAAGGAAGTAGCCTTCTTTCAGAGTACCTCCTCAGGAGCTTTCCACACAGTATTTAAGTTGTTGTGCTTTCCTAACACCTCACCTTCAGCCAGTCATTACGCTCTGATTTAAGTACAGAGGAGATTTCTTTCAAGTTTCCTTGTTTGTACTTGAATGTGGTGTGGGCAGACAGGAGAAGAGTTGTTCTTCATTATCCCTTATTCTTTTACTGTTTCCCCCCAGAGTGTTACTAAGGAAGCATAGGATGAGGCAGCTATATTCCCTACCTTGTTACAGAGGTAAGGCCATGATTAATTTAGTAGTGTAGGCTGCAAATCACTGCACTTTTTATTCAAAAAGACAGAATTCTCTTCTGAGGGATATTTACCTCTTGTTAGATATTTTACTTTCCTTATGTCCAGTGCAAAGTGAATGTTACTTGCTTTTAGCCACACCTTCAGAGAGGAGGCGTGACTGAGATATGTTGATCAACCCACTCTACAGTCTTGCCTTTTCTTTTGGGGTTTAGGTTCAGCAGATGGTTATGAAGTCTCAGGCGTGAGTTGCTAAAATTTCTCTTAAGCTGTCCTCTCTCCACAGTTAGAGCTGAAGAAAATGGAGTGGACAACAATCAAGGAGACAGGCCTTCGGACCGAGGGAAACGTGGCCGTGGGAGAGGTGAGGTGGTAGCATTGGTGTGGGACTGGCACTAATTTCATGTCCTGAAATTAAATTATTCTTTTTTTTTTTTTTTTTTTTTACATTTGTTGGTAATTCTTTGATTCAGTCAGCACTTCAACCACCTTTAATTTAGGAATATCATCCTCCCTTACCGCTGGTTATGTCTCCATCTCAGAACATTTCAAATGAGTTGACACAAATTGCTTTTATGGTAGTTTCCCATGTAGCAATCTGGTGTCCTCTGGCTGTGGAGAGCTGTTTTCCCCACATCAACTCATGCCAGTCTCCTGTGAGTGGCAGTGCTCTGGGCTCCTCAGTGTGTACCTTGGCAGCAGGAGAGTACAAGATTCCATAGGTAGGGCTTATGGGAAGGGATTTGATGTGTGTTTGTGCCATTTCTTTGGGGCAGGTCAGGTTGTCAGGTTTGCCTTCTGTCTTTGGTACCAGTTGGAGAAAGTACAAGCTGCCCTAGAGGCTTTTTCGTTAAGAGAAGGAATTTGGCATGGGAAAGAGGAGAATCATGGAGAAAGAATACTGCGGAGTCTTAGGTATGACTCTGGTCCTGTTGTGTAGACAAGATAGGAAAGATTTTGATAATGGACTCAATTTGGAATCAAGTGATGTTTGGTTAGTTTAGATTTTCATAATATGGAGTTGAAGCAGGCTTGGTCTTACCTTGAGCAGGAGGAATGAAAATGAGCTGTCGAGGTACAGGGCAGATTGCGTGGGGAACTGGATATCAGATAAGTTAAATTGATTAAGTGCACAGCAGAGTTAACATACTTAAGAAGTAACGTCTGTCTTGTGAAAAATCTGCCTTCAAAAGACAATTTTTTTTTTCTCTTTGGAATGTCCAGTAAACCAGGCATTCAAGACAGGCACATTCAAGTTCATTGTCTTTGGATCTGCATCTCGAAGGACTGGAAAGGTATGAAGACATGTACCTTCCAGAGGGTAGCCAGAATTACCTGGTTGTGCATGTGAATCAGGAAATGTGGAATGTTGTGTGCAAACAGGTAGCTTTGTAGGAGAAGGTGTGGTTTTGGTCTAGGTGGAATGTAAGTATTTTGGTATTTATTTTATAAAAGGATTTAAAAAAAATTATTTAAACTTAGAGGTTGATTTCAAATGGAGTCCCTTTTTTGCTTTGTAACCTAATGAAAAATACACTGCTTCTGTCAGCTCTGTAGCCCTTTAGATTAAGATTTTCTGTCTTAAGTCAAAGCACCTAATCATCAGATCAAACAGTCATATGTCTGAAGAAACAAGAACAACTTCAACCAATTTATGTTCTCAGGCATAGCATACATAGTATTACTGCATTTCTGAACTATATCTGGTGGAGACTGTACAATCATGTGGGCAAAGTATCTTAATGAAGTGTTCTCAACTGTCTGTGATAAACCCGTTGAACGACTTCAGGAATATTATATTACAAGTGTGTGTATTCCATGGCAGGAAATACCTAATTTAATTTTATAATGGAAGCCCGTGAAATGTGCAGGGAGTTGTATAGAGCTGTGTAAATCACTTCTTACTATTTCAGGGATGCACAGTCTTCTTTCTTTGGACATTAGTAGAAATAATTAAAAAAATATCCTGCCATTTAATTCAGTAGCCTGCCTTTTCTGTTGCACAGAACGGTTAGATATGGGATCAAGTACTTCAGCTGGAAGTAAATAGATTTCTGCTAATCACAACAGAACCCTTTTTTAGAAATGTCTCATGCAGTGCTTGTATAGGAATCTAGACATCGGCTACGAAATTAGGGTTCATCTAATAACTGAGCAATGCACTATCTCTCTCTATTTTAAGCTGCCTTCTCAGGCTAGGAGTTATCTTACTGGCTGTTCTCTAGGGGAAGTTTTGCTGGGCTGTTGTGTTACTGCTGTGCTATAGAACAACCTAATTTTAATTTTTAATAACCTAATATGGTTTTAAAGAAGTTGTATGGACTGAAAGTAGCAGATATGGGTTTGACCCTGGGGGGATTATAATATGCTCTTTTCTGAAGTGGAAAAACCCTGATACTGAGTATTTCAACCTTAATACTCTAGGTTGTACCTTCCTTGTACAGTAGATACTCTGTTAATAAGTGTGACATTCCTTGCTGCTTTATAGGATAGGTGTTCAGTAAACACCACTGGTTGCTGGTATGTGGATCAGTTACATCAGTGGATGTAACAATGAGCCTCTTGGATTTCTTTTTGTTTGCTAGCTGTATGAGAAGGCAAAGTAGCTTACTCTTTTTGTAAATACCTGCCTGTAGTCCAGCTTTTATTATTGTTATCTCTTTTTGTAGCATTTTTAGGTAAGTGTGCTATCCTTGAAAGAAATTGAGTTTCTGTAAGCAGAATTGTTAGAACAGGTAACACAGTGTATTTTTGGATTTCCTTTGCCAGATCTAGTAAGGATGTTGTGTTTTCTAAAACAGAGTGTAGAGCAGACCTTCTGGAGGTGACAATCTGAAGTCTGTGGTTTTGCTGTAGTAACTTCTGTATCAGTCAGGAAACTATCATGTGAAATCTTTTTTTCTTTTCTTTTTCTTTTTTTTTTGAGATTAACCAGAATTTAGTTTTAACATAAGTTATGTATTTTCTTTTAAACATAACTTTAGAGTAAAAAAGTTTTCTGCACGTCCTTGTAAGAATGATTACTAGAGCCCATGGAGTATATTAGGTGATTGAGTGCTGCTAGCTTTATTGATGACTAGTAAGATAAAAGTGATTTCAATTATTAAATATAATTTTGGCATTTATTTTGATAATGTGAAATACCTAAAATACAAACTTAGCCTGCTTATCTCTTCATAAGACTTAAGGACATCACCTTGGCATCTGCAGAGAGGCTGGCTGCCTGTGCATTTCCAGTGCAGAGGCTGAGGCTTTTCAGTGACTTTGTAGTGGGAGATAAGCACAAATCTAGGGTATTGCCTGCCCTTCCAGTTTGCATTTCCTTTTCTGTTCAGATATTTTGAGGGTTTTTTCTTAACCTCAAAGTGTCTTCATCTAATTTAAACCTGTCACTATGAAAATCTGTGTTTTGAAATAAAGCACCTGTCTTACAGTTGGAAAGTTTTAGGTCTGCAAGCTCAGGCAGCTGGATTTTTTACAAAACAGCCTATTAAGTTAATGGGCTAGGCCTGCCCCAGTTGTGGTGCTACACGGTTTTCTCATGTGTTTGCATTTGTGTTTGGGGAAGAAACATTCTGAATAAGAACAGGGATGGTACCAGAGTAAAGACTTAATCGTGTCCTTATAAGTGTCTTGAACTCCCAGGGGGATTTAGTGGAAACAAAACTCCCTGCCTGCCAGGGTGTAAGTGTTGACTTCTCTAGAATTCAATACAAAAGAGAAAAAGTGAATTGTGTCAGTGATAGCTGACATGAACAACAGAGGGAGGAGTGCCAGAGAACAGGAAAAAAAGCCCAACAGTACTCAATTGAACAATGTTGTGATGTTAAAGGAAACAAAACTATGTTTTAAAGAGTTCATGGTTTAAAATTATGTTAGATGAGATAGTAGCAGGAATGTTGATCAGAATGAACTGTAGACATAGTTCCCCAGTCCTGGTTTCCTGAAACAGAAATGAGTAAGCAATGCTGACTTGATACTTCAGGCTGTTGTTTGTAGATCTGAGTTTAAAAGGGAAGTGAGGAGATGTTATGAGAATTCACATGAGGCAGGGCAGTAATTTTGTTCTTTGCCTCATATCTATCATTTGCTTTTGTGCTCAACATGCTTATTGACTGCTAGGACATCTATTCCTTTAGACTCACTAGAAGATCCAATGAGCTACTGACAAGTGTCTTGGTTGCTTTTTGTGGGTAGTTGGTAGAAGAATTGCTGATTGTGAATTGTGGCAGGAGAAAGGAGGTTTCTTATGAGCATTGACTGTTGCAATCTAAACTGTGTGTATACATCTCTTTAGAATACTGTTAAAGCTATTCTTTTTATGTTAAAAGCATAAACGAACATTGCTGCTGAGGGGAATTGCTCATATCTATCTCCTGGTGCATTTGAACTGTTTCAGGAGGTTGATCCAAGTGTAAAACTAGCCAACAAAGTAAGATGTGGGCAGGTAGTGTGGTAGCTGGGGACAATGGGGTTTTTTGGTGGCTTATCCTGGTGTAAACATGACTAGCTTTCTTGGTGTTTAACAAGCAGGGGAACTACTTTGGATATCTGTGAACTGATAATTTTATTTTGTGATGATGGTTTTGTGCTCACTCACTGTTACGTTTAAAACAGTGCAGGAAGGAGAGCAGAGCTTGTGATCACTAGTGAGGAAAACCTTGGTTGCAGGAGTTTGGATTTAAATGGTTTTGAGTTCCTGTGGGATTGCTTGCTTAGCATCTGGGTCTTTGCTGTGAATTACATTGTGGAGCCTCAATTGCTCACTGACCTTTTAATCACTGTTGAAAAGTACCAGAAGTTCATGAATACCTGAGCCTATGCACAGTTGCTTCATGATGGACTTCTCTGTGTTAGAAGACTGTGCCTTCTGTTGTTTTAAAGCCATGTTTTAGTTTTCACAGCTCAGAGTGCTAATTTTCTTAGCATGACAATTTAAGTATGTATTAGTGATCTGGTTGTGTCAGAGAATCAGCCCTTCCCACTGACATCTTGAATTAATGACCATGATTTGCTATCCAAGTTAGGATGTTCTTTCAGTGGTGAGTACTCACTGTCCCATATTTTTAACAAGTTCTTTTAAATGTCTTTCCTAGCTTTGATTTTAGTGCTTTCCGTAATCCCACTGGATTGGTATTGCCCTTTTGTCTCCATTAGAATGCTTTTTGTGGCTTTTGTTGATCATACTTATTTTCAGTTTTGACAAAGCATTGACACAGCTTCCTGGAATTAAAGGAATCCACTTAAAATTCAGGTTCAGGATTAACTTTCAAGGTGTTATGGTATTAAAAATCACCTTACTGCTTAGTATTCGGAATCTGTGCATACAACTTTAGAAACAATGTGATTTCTTTCTAGCAATTTATAATCTTGTTAGAGGTTCCTGTTGTTTTTATCCAGTACTTTATCGGACCTAGGCTGGTAAGTCATCTTACATATGCCTTACTTGCTAAAACTTTGCCTTCTATTTAATATGCTAAGGCTATTGTTTCAGGCTTTTGCACTTGAGAGGCTGGGGAGACTTCACCTTTTCTTTTAAATTCTGCTTGTACTTTCATGCTAGCTGTTCTATCTAATCTTTCTGTACCTAATGGCTGCTTCACTCAGAAGTACTTATGCTTGACTGTTTCTGTCATTGTGGACCCCAATCAGTTTTTTGTAGCTGTGCTTTCAAAAAGCTGATGATCTATCTTCTGTGCATAATTAGTAAATGGTGTTTAATGCTGTACTGATAACTGTAGGAAGTAAGTTTATTTCACATATGACCCCTACAGTGTCCTCAAGTAAACTTGTTTAGCTGATTCTGTTCTTAAAGAAAACTATTTACTGGGTGGAAAGCTAATGAAAGTATGTTGTCTTCTGAGCATCTGAGGGCTGTGACCACGTTATGCTGTGGATCAGCCTCCTAGGTTTGGGATTTTAAGATTCAGAATCAGAGTTACCATCAGCTGGGCACACTGGGACACTGTTGTTTATGGCAGAGGGAGAGTGGAACTTCATGTGTAGGTTTAATGGAGGAGGATGGTGATTGCCAAGTTGCAGTCATTGTTACCTCTTTCCTAGCTTTAATCTTCTCTTCAACTAGGTGTTAAAGGAGAGCAAAGAGGGGAGAATGTAGAGATAGCAGGTTTGACTTTACATCTTGTCCCACCACAAGTGTGTGCTGCTGGGATCGGAATCCCTCCTCTGGAGGTCTCCATGGTTCCTCTGTAATGAGCTGTTGTCTTGTGTACAATATGAGTCAACTCTCTCATGTAGGTGTGATGGTAGTTATCATGCTCTTTTCAAGGCCTTGAAAATACAGCTAATAAGTATTTTAGAGGTTCAGAAATTCTTTTAAAACTTGGACAGTAAACTGGGGCAAGGGGGTGAATGCATGTGAGGGGAAGGAAAGGACATGCTACAGGCTTAGGGAAGAGTGGCTGGAAAGCTGCTTGGCAGAGAAGAACCTGGGAGTGTCAACTGACAGCCAGCTGAACATGAGCCAGCAGTGTACCCAGGTGGCCAAGAAAGCCAATGGCATCTTGGCATGGCCAGCAGGTCCAAGGAGGTTATTCTTCTGGACTCGGCACTGGTGAGACTGCTCCTTCAATCCTGTGTTCAGTTCTGGGCTCCTCACCACAACAAGGATGTTGAGGCTCTGGAGCGAGTCCAGAGAAGAGCAACGAAGCTGGTGAAGGGGCTGGAGAACAGGCCTTATGAGGAATGGCTGAAGGAACTGGGGTTGTTTAGCCTGGAGAAGAGGAGGCTGAGGGAAGACCTTATCACTGTCTACAATTCCCTGATAGGTGGTTGGAGTAAGGAGAGTGCTGGTCTCTTCACCCAAGTGTCAGTTGACAGGAAGAGCAGAAATGGCCTCAAGTTGTCCCAAGAACTGGTTATCAGGAATAATTTCTTGACTAAAAGGATTATCGGGCACTGGAACGGCTGTCCAGGGAGGTGCTTGAGTCCCTATCCCTGGAGGTATTTAAAAGATGGGTAGATGAGCTATTCCAGGATATGGTTTAGTAGTGGACAGGTAGGTTGGAATTAATGACCTTGAAGGTCTTTTTGAACATCGTGATTCCATGATTCTATGTAAGTTCTTAACAGGAACTTCCTGAACTGTTTCTGCCATGTTCTGGAGGTATTGCTTTTACTCAGTTTCAGTGGATGCCTGAAAATAAGGAGAAATTTTGATCCACATTCAAACAGACCATCATAGGTAGTTCTGATGTTTGGACAACCACTGTTTTGATGTTATAATCCTAAAACTACTGTGCTCTGGTGAACTTGCTGTTGCTTGGTGACTTCCAATTACCGCATAATTATGGCATTAAAATAAACAGTGCTTTGTTCTCAATCTGCAGCTCTTGACATCCTCCTGTTCTTGTAATACTAAATAACATTTAAGATCTCACTCAAAAAAACCAGCAAACTGGGAAAGCCTCAGATATTGAGATCCTGAAAAAAAAAAAAAAAGAAAATCTATGCAGGAAAGTGCTGCGTATAAGAAATAGTTTCTAACAGCTCATGCTTTACAAATGGTTCAATAATACAAAACTTTTCATGCCTTTTTGGTATTACGCAATGTGTGAAAATAAAGCAACTTACTGTATCAAGAAGCCTGTAAACTGAGACTGGTAACCAAAATTGGAGGTAACAAATATTTGCTGTCATTGAAATAGAAAATAATTTTCCTGTGGGTGATAACAGGGAAGTTGTTTAAGTAATTTGAATTGGTTAACTTTCATAGAATCATAGAATCAGCAGGTTGGAAGAGACCCATTGGATCATCGAGTCCAACCAAATGGATAGATTCATGGATTCATGTCAGTAACTGTCGTTAAGGAGAAAGCAGAAGGAACATGTGGTCATTGGTTGGTGAAAGCAGAGGAGAGCAGGAGTGGACAGGGTTGAGTCAGTAGACAACTGAAATATTTACACTTTCTCCTCACAGTCAAGCAGTGGCAGGGATTTATCGGGAGATCAGGGTGTGAGGAAGGCTGAGGTTCTGCACCAACTTAGGCAAGAGTGAGAAAGTAGAGACAAAATAGTGAACGACTTTTAATGATTTGGCAATAGCAGTCTCATGTGGGATGGGTCTGTAAGGTGAGTCCTTTCCTTGGCATTTGAAGCTCCTTTCCTAGTTGTAGTAAAGTGAGCAAAGAATTGCAAGTCATACTGAAACATGTAGCCTTAGGTGAACTGTGGCTTGCTTCCACGTGTTAGGGGAACAAGTTCTCCTGTGAGGATATTTGAGAAGCAAAGAATACTCAATTTTAACTATGGTAGTTTTCTTCTTCAACCAAGGTATTTTGTAATGTGACAGACTAGCAATTGGTGGCTCCTCTGCTGTTGCTGTTAAATGGTGTTTTCTCTCCTAGGGTATGGACGTGGCAGAGGGAGAGGAGCGGGGAGGTTTTCAACCCAAGGCATGGGGTAAGAAACATGCAGAGCACAGATTTTGGCAAGGATCAAACTTGGTAGCAATATTAATAGACAATATTCATATTGCCAGTGTATGTATTAATATTGCTGTATGTTTGATAAATGAACATGGATGCAAAAATTCACAGGTCTGTTAGACGATTAATAGATTATTTTTGTCTTAAACTGGTATTTCTAACTGGGTACAACTATGTAAACCTAATGTAAGTTCTCTCGATGCTAATGTGTTGGGCTTGGAGAACCTGTTTCTACCTATCAGTAGCATCCACATAATGCCTAGAGGCTGAAATTTGTGTGGTGCATATAGCACTAGTTCAGTATAAAAATAGATCTATTTTGGTGGAAAGTAGAATATGCAAGTTCTGTATAAAACCAGAAAGACTAGCAATTACTAACTTTCTCTCATTTTTGAGGGTTTGTACTTTAGCTGTTTGGACACATATGGACCCTAAAACAGAATCAGAAGTTACTTAGCAACTCTAAGATTTGTACTCGGCTTTGTTGGACTAAGTTATTATAGGTATAGCCTCTACTATTTTCACTCAGTGTTTGCCTTTGATGACATTTCTTGTAGTATCAGTGATGTCAAGATGAAGAGAAGGCTCATTCTACTTCTTTAATAATCCTTCTTGTTTATAATTCTAGATGATAAACAGGAAAGAGGTTTTTCTTCAATAATCCTTTTTCACCTTTTAGCTGCACCTGTGTGTTTTGGCATTGGTGTCAGGAGCACATTCACAAATCTTATTGATGTTCCAACTCCTGTCCTAGCCAGGCCTAGTGCTCTGAAAGAGCATGATATGTATTTCTCACTAGTCAACCACCTGCTGAGAAACTGTGAGCTGAGAAGGGCTTGTTATTGTGCTTATAAACTAATTCTTTGTAAGACTGGAAGATCTAGGAATGCTGTTAACCGCATTTGCAGGAATTACTATTTTGGTTCAGTTTCTCTCAGTTTCTCTGCAGCAATTTTTTTTTTTCAGACTCACTTTTTTCTCCCCCTCCCCTTTCTTCTTAGATGTTAAAGCTAATACAGCTTCAGCTAAAAACTATGACGCTTGTGTTCACTGAATGACCCATGTGTTCTCTTCCATTTCTTAACTTTTAAAACTCTAGGACATTTAACCCTGCAGACTATAAGGAGTCTTCTGCCACAGATGGCTTTGGGACAAAATCAGAGATTTGGGAGACTGGTCAGAATGATGCAGATGATGGAACTGGTAAGATGCCTCAAGGAGTGGAAGGATTGGAATGAAGACCTATAGCAAACTGCAGTTAAAGTAACTATTCTGTTAGTGTTCAGTTAACTTCTGAAAATGTGAGTACGTCTCACACAACACGGATATTAGCTCATTATTATAGTAGCTTAACTGCTGCTAATGTGCAGAGCACATGCTCTAGCCTGAGTGGCTCAATGATTAGAATGAAGGGGAGACAATCTGCAGTTTTTTTGTTCTCATAATAGACAAAGGAATTTGAAGAGTTAGTGAAAAAGCCTTGTATATGAAGAACTGTTTAGACATCTTAAATACTGCTTAAGGGCTCTCCTAATGTAGTAAAAGAGTTTAAGTCCTGCTAAAGGTCATTGGTTCACAGGCAGTAGGGTGTGAATCTATTAAGCAGAGTAAGAAAAACTGATTACAAGTATGAATCCTCTTAGTGATGCTGGAATGGCTTTGGAAGCTGTTCCTGTAAAATGCAGTAATGTTGTGAGTCTCTGGGATGAAAGAGAGTTCCAAGATCTGTCACCTTTGGAGTGAAGAACTATTAGAACTAAAGCACAAGTAGGCACTTGAAGGAAGCCGGAAGAGCAGTCTGCTTCTCTGAAGACAGAGGCAGCTGTGTTTTTCTGTATGAAGTTTCAAATGTGAAGTACACACTCTCAACTAAAAGGTAGAGGCAGACATAATTTGGAAAAGAACCACTTAACACTGGTCTCGTGGTGATTCAGAAATGAACAATGTGACCTGCTTGTCTGTGACTGCAAAAACAGCTTACTTTGCTGCTTCCCATATTCTGTGACAAGAGATGAAGACAAAGGAAGACCAGCGTCAGGATGGAGAAATTCATGTACATTATTGTCCACACGTGGGAACCACTGTGTAATGGGACAGATATATTTTTTTAACCCTACCAAAGGGTAACTCTTCTTCATTGCTGAAGTCTACTGAGGTGATTTCTTCATCAACCCTCGAGTCAAGTGTGAAAGGAAAAGACTGATTCTTAAGGCCAGGGTGTGATGCACTGGACTCTGCTGTCAGCAGCTTGAAATGCAGCTTTCTACACATCACACTAACCATTTTTCACTTATTCGGAGAAGACAGTAACAGGCTCAGAGTTAAGGGAGGGGCTACTAAGCAGTGGTCAAGTCACTGTGAGTGGCTTATACAACAGTGTGGGGGAGAGGCACCGAGTATATTAATATGGTTATTGAAAGGGAGCTCTTTTGCCAAATACAGCATCTTTTCAAGGAATTAGTTTTGAAATTACTTGATTCTATAATACAAACAAATCCACCTTTTACTTTCATGTTAGTTTTTCAAGTAAGTTTATCAGATGAGTTAGGACAACTAATGATTTGAAAATTCCCCTGGGAATATTGATACTGTTGCTTCCTCTATGGTGGCAGAGGGCAAGGAATGTTGTTACAAGTATTGCAGAAGCACTAACCTAAGAAAGAAACATGTAAGACATGAGGAGGCTGGACCAGAGGTAGAAGATTCACTGGCTGTTTATTATTGACTACAGCTATAAGGCTGTGGCTTATGAACAGCTTGTGACTTGTGCTCCACTTCCCAAGTAAGCTCAAATGTTTTGTGACCTTCCCTGCTATCTCTGGGTAGCCTTCATGTACCACCTTTGTGGTGTCCCTTCCGTCTTGGAGGCATCTCCTCAGTCTTGAGTAATAGAAGAGTCCTACCTAGGAATATCAGTAGCTTGGTGTGATGAAACAATTCCCTGTACGTGTACAAATGTGCCTACGTGAGGGGTTTGCTGCTGAGATGGTAGGTTGGTGGAGGTTCTGAATGTCTTAGTTGACACGTGGAACTTCTTTTTGGATGCCAGGAGTGTTTTTGTGGTTAGGCTTTGCATGTGTTGCCAAGAACTACACTGATATTAAGTATTGCAATCTAAAGCATCTCTGTAGAATCTGGAGAGCATGGTATGGAGAAGAAAGTGGAAGAAGACATCTGGGAGTTTTGCCTGGCCTCACTAGATTAGTGGTTCTTAGGGCTATGAATGAGTGGCAGTATGGGGAGTTCCTGCAAAATCACTTGTCTGATGGAATAGGTGTAAATGTTCTCTTTGGGTGCTAATTTTTGCTGCTAATCTTAATTTACTTCCAGAGCAAATGGAACAGGCACCATAACTGACAAAACGAAAATGTTCCTGTATAAGAAGTTTCATTTTACTGTTTTTCTTCTTCAGATAAACTGTTAGGAAAGTAAAAAAAAACTAGTCCCTGAGCCAAGAAGAAAAAATTTCTTTCAATTTTAAAGCCTGCTTTTTTTAAATCATTTAATTTTATCCAAGTAGGAAGCACTTCCAGCCTTGTGATGGAAAGCATCTTGAGGATTAATAGAGGGGGCTGCAGCTGGGCTATTAATTTTAAAGCAGAAGAAAGTGGTGGGAAGGAAGATAGAAGCAGTTTTATGAGAAGGACAAGGTATGGAACTGGAAGCAGGTTGTACAGAGATGAGCTGTTCATGTAGCTTGTCAGTCACAAATACTAGTTTTCAGGGGTTTTCTCATTTGTTCTTAAATTATGGTGCTGCCATGTTAGTTACTAATCATTGGTCCTGGTAATAAATAAGTTACCAATATGGAGTTACTAAAGAAGTGAATGTGTATGGCCATGGAAGTCCATAGAGCCCGCAGTGAGCTACTGATAAGATAAGAGCTAGCTCAGATAAGAGCATACGCAAAGGGCGCGCAGCATGAAAATTCCTCCCTTCATTCCTCATGACTCAGTCCCGTTTCTTCTTTCATCTAAAAAGAAAGAAAACAAAACTAGCTCACACTAGCTACTTGAAAAATTACTGTCTTTTATCTGCAGTTGCATCAAAAAGTAGATAACTGGACAACTACCTGGAGAAACAGAACTAGTTTTGCTTTTCAAAAATGATTGCTGAAGATGTTACACAAATAAAAAATTTGTGGAGTTCTGAGTACTTACGAACTACTTCCACTTTATGCCAGTGCTGGGAAAGGGTCAACATTTTTGATGAGGAACAAATACACCATTAGTTTCCAAAATGTAGTTACGCCCATACCAGCTCTCAAAGCCTGAAGGAAAGGTGTTTGTAGGTGCACTGTTGTGTAATCCGATGGAAAAGGTGCCTGCTTCTATATAAGGAAATTCTAGTGTTGTTGGTTGAAATAAAAAGAGAGGAAAGGATGACTCTTGAATGGTTTGTAGCATTTAAGTCTAATTGTATTCCAGATAATTCAGCATCAGTTTTCCTGCATCTTGATATTCTAGAATTAAAGTACAACTAAAAGGCAAAGAAAAAGGGTATGTGGAAGGTAACAAAATGACCAGTACTCAACCAAAAGGGGGAAAAGTTGAGCAGCATGATTGGTATTTTTTCACAAGCGTTCAGTGTTCAATTTCTTACCTTTTTTTGTACAAGGCAGCAGGAGATCCTGATGTTTTGTGGAATCAAACTCTATAAGGGTTATGAAGTAGGTATGTGTTGATATGCCAGCGGGTGCAACGGTTAATCCTCCTAACTCACACACTGTATGGTCTAACAAGCAGGTAGTTATAGTGTCAAGACATATGTATTCATAAAAGCCAGTTACATATTCATTACCGTTCCCCACTTCCTATTATAATTAGATTTGAGAAGCCTCCCCTATACTGGTGCAGGTGCAGTGTCTCCTGGTGGTCATGAACAAGGGTCTCAGAGGGTCTCAGTGTCCCTGAACTCAATCTGTGCACAGGTGCAATCTCAGCTCCAGAACCACAGAGCAGGATGCAGTCGACTTTCTGCTGTTGCTTACACTCCAGCTTTCCCTTATCAGTGAATGTCTGTGAACGAGCTCCTTCCTTATCATCACCCAGGGTCTTCAAGGCATTTACTAGCAAACAGTGTGAATTCTAGTGAGCAAAGCCCTTCTCTGAATTCTTTCTTTCTTCTACCCTATATCATATGCCTTTATATCAACTCCCCTCTGTCTTTTAAACTCGGGCAAATTCATTTGTCTCATACATGATCCATCTTTTGAAGGGGAACTGGATAGTATTTTGCTGGAAAATTACTTTTCAAAGCATTCTCATGGGCCATAGACATAGAAGTCAAAATTATTAGTCGTAGCACTCTCCAATCCAAACAAACAATACAGTGGAGAAAACAAAGCTAACTAAAACTAACATCAAAAGGATAATAATGGGGTTGCAAGACTTATTTAGCATGCCAGTCGCAGTAGGGGACCACTGAAATAGCATATCCCACAAATGATGGTTCACATCTTCTCTTACCCTTTTCAAGACCGTGTTTATTTCCTCCATGTCATGGTGGATTGTTATCAGGGTCTTTCTCCCACTTTCTTGGACCTCGTCCAAGATTTTGATCAAATCCTGATGTTTCATTAATTATTTTAACAATGTAAGATTCATTCCACTAGGTACAGGCAATAACTTGTGAAACATAGTGCAATTAGATTTTATCAACTGGTAGGATATGACTGGTGTTAAGTAAGAAAAGTTACATCTGACAATATTAAAATATACAAATATACAATATTAAAATATTACAAATGCAAAAATTAGAATGATTCGTGCTATCTATAATTGTCTCATCTATTGCTATAGAGATACAAGCAGTTCCTAAACATGCACAACCTTGGCCAATATATACAAGTATGGTGTTCTGATTATTGTCTGGATGGATCTCAAAATGACAGACGCTACAGGGGAGAGGTTAGAAAGAATTTAGAGAAGGGCTTAGCTCACTAGAATTCACACTGTTTGCTAGTAAAGGCCTTTAAGACCCTGAGTGTTGATAAGGAAGAAACTCATTTGCGGATATTCACTGATAAGGGAAAGCTGGGAGCAAGTGCTTAATGACTGACTGGAAACTATTGAGGTGACATTCTTGAGCCATCTGGACTTGAAGGATAGTCCAATGGGAATTGCTTATGATTGGTTCATAGATAGAAGAAGTTTTGTCCTAAATGGTAAAAGACATGCTGGATATGCCATTATCACTAGTTAAGACATAGCAGAGTTAGGACCTTTACCCATGAATACCTCTGCACAAAAGGCAGAGATAATTGCTCTGACCCATGCTTTGGAGTTGGCCAAAGGTAAAGCTGTAAATATCTATACAGATTAGAGGTGAGCATTCGGAGTTGTACTTGTGCACAAATTTCAATTGACAAATCACAGTAGTTTTTATATGTAAATTATGTTGGAGGTGGTCACTTCTGAAAGTATGTTATAGAACCAGTATTGTGTTCTGGTCATATACCTCCACTTTGTTAGTTTCATAAATGTCACAGAAAAGCTTCCTTTGTTATCTTGGTTATGAGCAACCTTAAATGACTCTGAAACCGAGGAACGACAAGAAAGAAAAGATGAATTATAGTGTAATTGTCAAGGCGGATGAAAGGAGTTGTGTAGCTTGGAAGGTTACTGCTTTATTTAAAGACTACTTTAAAAGTCAGAAGGAGCATTTTAGGAAACCTTAGGTTATTGCAGAACGTGAAGGTTTTCCAAGAGCAAAGGATTAGTTCATGAGGTTAGGATAGACCAAAAAAAATTATTTAGGGGCTGATATCTGTGGCTGATTATCCATAGTGTGGCAGGAAGTGAGGAATTGGAGGAAAACAGCAAAAGACGTAAGGAAAATGTAAGGCATGCTTTTTATTGGCTTAGTTTTCTAAAACTGAGCTTGTTAGAAAACGAAGCAGTGAAGAGTCATAGATAACCATTTAGACTTTAGTTGACATGACAAGGATCCTTGAAAGCACAAAGCATAATTTCAGTTGTATGCGGAGAGCTTTTAAATTGTGATACTGTGCAAGGCAGGGAGTAAAGGCTCAGGAAGGAACAGAATACATGGACTTGCAGTAATGCTAATGTAGTTGCGGGGCTAAAAGGAAATTGATGTTTGTGGCTAGATCAGACTTAGAATCCCCTTCATAAGAGGTGTCAACTGGATTTAATGCAGAGAAGAGCAACTGAAGCTGGAAGGACTGAGTTTGGAAGGGAGTGTGTTAAGTGATAGTAACAAGTTTAGCAGCTTGAGTAAATTAATAAAAGCGTGAAGGGTTGTGTTCGGTATTTATAAAAGAGTAAACGCACAGAACCACAGTCATATATAGGAGCAGAAAAAAAATGTTTAAACTGAATGCCAAGAAAATGTCTCAGACGTTACTCCAGACTCAAACTCCTTGTGGTTCAATCTCTTGAAGGTGGTGGGGAATGTTTAAGGGTTGGTCATGATTTGTCTGAGCTCTTTATCTATTGGTTTTAGCAGATTCTGAGCTATGTTGTTGAGTTCTGGCATGAACATAAGGTTTGTCTTCTGTGGAGGCAGATTTTTTTCTGAGTGAAGGGAGAAACAGTGAGACAAGAACTGAAATGTATTTCTTTAAAGGGGAAATAGCAGAGGAAAGGATCCTGTGCTGGGCAGGAGAAGGGGAACAATATCATCTGCTTCTCTGATAATTGCTTGTTGTTGGGCTGTTTCTTTGGCTGTATGCGGACTAGAAATTTCAGGCATTGTGTAATTCTGCTGTGCACAGGTAGGATTATGACTTATTTTTTGAGTGGCTTGATGCTTTGCAGCATGTAGAAACCTTCTGATTAGGTATGTTGAGTATGATGTGAGCACAAGATGTTTCAGGCAACTGTGTATTGCTCCACAGAGCCAACACAGAGTGGATGTTACTGTGCTCAGGACCTGCCAAATAATTTCAGATTCCAAGTTATAAAGCTTCTCTCTTTTCTGCACTGTGTGTATATCTCCGTGGTAGGCCTTTTTGCCTTACTGGATTAGTACCTTTTGACTCTCCTCTGCCCAGGATGCCGCTTCATAAGAGCATACGAAAGAGTGCACTCATGGAGTGATGGCATTAGTATGAATTGGATGTGATGCTGTCTTTAAGGGGCTTGTTTCTGGATGAATGTGTCTCAGAGGGTTCCTCATTAAGCAAAAGGAGATGATTAAAGCAGTACTTCTTTCGCTTTTATACATGATCAAAGGTGGTGGTAGCAGGAACTTCATTGCTGGTGCTTTCTTTGCTCGTAGTTATATAGTTTAAATGTCAGCTCCAGTGGTTGCTGGGTTAAGCTTCCCTGTCCTTATATTGGTGGGTAAGGCCTTCTATGTATTGCTCTTGCATGTCCCTGCCTGCTGCTTCCTATGGAAGGGATCAGGTTTTTGCATCTGTAGGATTGTTCCCAGTAGTTTTCCTATTGACACATACTGTGGACTGTGTCCTGTTCTCCAGTGTTTGCCAAGTAAACTTCTCCACAAGTTACAGGCAGGAGCGTTTTGCAGCTACAGTGGAAACTATTGACTCTTCTGCTGCCATTATATGAGTTATATATGTTTTAAAACAAAATTGCCATATCCAGGGAAGGGATTGGAGCTGTTCTGCCCTGAGGACAGAGTTAACAGGTTGGAAAGGTGTCTCTAGAGGCATAGATTGGGTCTTGAATTTGAGTATGTTAAAAGTGGGATTATGTATGTCAGAGCAGGTGTTGTGGTTCCGTTTTGTTTAGGCTCTCTATAAATTTGAGCATGAAACTGGCTCATCCCTTGGGAGGGCTGAATAACCTCTCACTGTCACAGGGGACATGGAAGAAGGAAGTTGTTCCAGTGCTTGGGATTGTTACTGTTTGCAGACACGTATTCTTGCAAATTGTCTGGTAACATAGTGGATAAGAAATTACCAAAATTAGAAATTAAAGGGGTAAACCCCCCAGTCTCACCAGATTTTACGTCTGCAGACCAGTTTTCAAGAGTTTCCATGTTTCTAGCCACCATCTCCTCACTTTGTGTTCCATTACTAATGACAACAAGTTTGCTTTGAACCAGAAGAATTGAAATATGGCTTTGTGCTTTTCTCTTAGAACTGTTTTCTTTCCTTCCATAAATTACAACAGGAGCATGGAAAAACTCTTTAGAAGAATGGACAGCAGAAGACTGGAATGAAGATGTAAGTATACTTCATTGGATAGACCAGTTATTTACAGTTTTCAGATTTTTTTGTGTTGCCTTCAAAAACTAAATTTTGGAAGTAATACTTTGCTGTATGCATGCAATGAAATTTCTTAACTGTGTTTCTTGCTGTAATTCTTGCTTAAAATATATCTATTTAGCTGAAGTAATTTTTTAAAATAGTACCGGATCAAGAAATACTAATTTATTTTCCTAGGTCGAGAATACACATATAATAAAACCTAATATAGTTAAATATTTGTGAATTATAGTTCTCCTCTGCTTATGGGCATTAGCTGCATATTTCCTCCTACTGTTACGTTGGTATTTTAAGCTGTATTATCACAAGACTTATGTAATTAAGTGCTGAAACTGGCTATGAACCTGAGACTCCTCTTTTGATGCCTTTTATTTAAAATCTAAATAATCATTCCACTTAGTCCACTTTGTTTATGATACTAAAATGACATACTAGTATGCTGAAGTTAACACCTAATCATGGTATATTGTCTGAAGTGCTACAACAACATTGATTCTCCTTTAACACGCAAGGGATGTCCTCATGTCTGTGGAACATTTGGCCTTTGTGTTCATTATATGTGAAAATTGCATTTCTGATATTAAGGTTTTGGTTCTTGTATTAAAGCTTAAGTAGTTAAGAAAACAAATGAGATAAAGAGAAATGTGGAAAGGAAAATGTAGCTTTTCAGAGATTTTAAATCTTTTGTAGGATTACCCATTAATTAAAAATTATTTTCAGAAGGGTAAGATTGTCTGTGAAGTCATCCCTTTTGCCTCCTCCTCTAGGGTGGCATATCCCTCCTATCACAAGAAATGTGAGAGTGTGTTGTATAACAGATACAAAAACTTCATCCTTATCTAAGGAGAGGGGAGGGCTGTGTCTTTCAAGAAAATGAAACTCCTGTAGTCCCGATTTTACTGTATCAGTTGCTGGCATCAAAAACTGGCATCTCTTTTAAACCTGTTATCTGTCTCTCTGGTACGTGCTAGAGGTAGGATAAGGACAGTGAAAATTTCTGACCTCATTTCTCACCCTATTTGATGGTGCAATACAACATTGGTAGTACAGGAGTGATGTTGAGTAAGGCTGATGAGGGATAGAATTTATTTTAATTAATTATTCTACCTGAGTAATTTGCACGTGAATCTTGAAAGAGCAGCAGATGAAACCTCTAGCTTGTTGTTAACTTTTATTAGTTTTAAAGCACTGACAAAATGCTTGTAACCTAGATGAGAGTTATTCATATGTGGATGCTCAGAAAGAGTGTATGAAGTGGTGAACTGCAGAAAAATAGGGCCAAAACATGCCTGGGGGAAAGAGAAAGGAAAAATTCAGTCATTTAAAAAAAACCAGAAGTGTAAGAATACGGCTTGTGTCATTCATTGTAGTTTTGTGGGATATAAGTGCCCTTCAAATAAACCTGATTTTGATCTTGAAGTAAATAAGAAGTTAACTGTGAGGGCAGAATATGCCCTTTAAAGAGATTTGATCTCCATCTTTTGTTCTAAAAATAATTATGTGCTATCACAAAAGATACGAAGTGGATTAAAATCTGCCTTGCAAATTTCAGCAGGTCTTTTGCAAGAGGACCCTTTACTGAACATGGGCGTTTCTAGAAGGGCTGTAAAGGAATCCAGTACCAGGCCAGATGCCATCTATTGTTTTTATCAATTATTTGGAAATAAAAATAGAATCACTGATGAATAAAATGTGTGGGAAATGAAAAAAAAAAAAGTATTGGAATGGCAATTAAACAAGCTAGTCGCAGAAAGAAATCTGGACCTCTACTAGACTTGACCTGTTCAAATGGAAAATATTTTAATATAGCCAGGTGCTCATTTGTTTTACAGGAATAAAGGCACATCTCCAGAACACAGGGCTCTTTTCTGGAAAACAGCAACTGAATAATTTTCAGGATTGTAATGGATGATGAAAAAAGAACAGCTCAGCATGATCTCCTAAAGGGTTGATGCTGTGGTAGAAAAAAGCTATTTTAGTCTTATTGCCCGTAGGCACTCTTCCCTGTCTCTTAATCATTCTTGCTGTGTATTACTTGATGTGGACTCTCCTGAACTTGATTTTCAAATGCTGTATCCAATTATTCATTGCTTTTACAAAACAAAAGTTGTGGAAAATAGCTGAAAGTTATTTACTGATAGAAAAGGTGCTGTGGGAGAATGACATTTTTAGTGTGCTGAATCTGAAAAGATTACTTTATTACCATATAATAGGCTCTGGTTTTAGTCTAGCTGGCAAAGGCATAATTTGAACCTGTGACTGGAAAATGGAGCGTCACATTTAAATGCATAATAAACGAAGAGTTCCAGCAACATGACTGATGATTAAAACCACCAAAGAAGCTGATATATTTGCTGTCTGCAGATGCAAACCAGGTGTTTTTCTGAAGAATGTTTTTTGTTTAGATGTGGTGTTCTCTAATCAGGTACAAGTTACTAGCAGTAGAGTGAAATTCAGTGTGGAGTGACCTGAGAAGGACCAGATTTTCGTGATATAATTGTCCTGTCTGATGTTTCTTTGGTAGTGAGTATTGGGCAAGTATAGTAGGTTTCGTCATGCTCTTAAATAGAGTGAAAATTAGATGCAGTGAAAATAGGAGTTGTACTTTGTTAAAGGTATATTCAGGGCATGGACAGTGAAAGACCAGACAAATTTTGAGGTACTGAGGTGGCTCTGGGTTTTCCTATTAAAATAGTGATCATTTTCTTCTGGCTAAAGAAAATAAAATTCAACTGCAGAAACTTGGACTCGATGATCCGATGGGTCTCTTCCAACCTGGTGATTCTATGATTCTATGAAACTGCCAGAAGAGGAGAAATAAGATACATACAAATAGGTGGAAAGTGGATGAAGGCAAATGTTTTCGTTAGGAGTCACTCATACAACCTCGAAGAAATACTAAATACATCTGTGCCATAGAACTTAGCTGCTGCATCACGAAGTATGTGTTTTGACAAACACTGTAATCCCAGCAGACTTCTGAAATAGGTGTTTGATTTGAGCTTATGGTGTGGAGTTTAACACAGTATGTAGTGTAAACTGATAGCTAAGCTGGTAGCTGGAGACTGTTGTATTACATGCTGGTTCACTTGAAGAGAATATTTCTTCACTCATATGTCAGTCGTGGTTTTGCATTGTCAGAAACTTACGCAGGCTCCTCAGTTTGCTTAGTTTTTAGGATTTGTTGCTGTTTTGTCTACAGTTAGTCTTATCCTGTGTTATGTGAGTGTGAGAAACTGGTGACAATGCCAAGAATTTAATATTTAATCAAGGAATTCTGGACCATAGGCTGCTGCTTGTGCCATTAGCTGACCTCTTTGTGCCATGTAACGCAGGAGTCTCATAACACCACAAAACATACAGTGCACATTGTTCTGAAGTAATACGTACAGTGGAGAAAGGCCTTACTAGAGAAGCAGCCTTTTTGATTGGAAATATGCATGTTCTGAATCTTTTTTCTTTATGTCAGTACATAAAGCTGTATCATTATACGCAGGACTGAGTTTTGTTACAAAAAGATGAAATTAAAATTGTATGGGCAGCAAGGGAAGGTAAGGAGCTGTGATGGAACTCATTTTTTCCACAGCAGTGTTACATGTAAGTTGGTGCTAGTAGAGTACATGAAACATTTGAACTCCTCCTCTGAGTGGTGAGTTGTAAGTGATTGCTCCCAGTCAGTTGGTCCTCTTGCACCTTGCTTAAATCAGAAATTTCATAGGAGGATCTCAATCAGGAGACCATATTCAGAGATACAGTGGTTTCAGTAGAGCTGTAGATGAAATTGGCTCGTGTCCATGACGTCCTTTAAACTGGGCTGCTAGCAATGTATGCAATTAAAAATGCATAGTTTCCTGGAAGAGCTGTATTCAAATGTCACATCCTAAAGGGATTCTTTGTGGCTCTTTGAATAAGTCAGTTATTCTTTAGTCTAAATACAAAGCTGCACCACAGTAGTTAAGTGCAAAACCGAAGTGGGTTTGTGCAGTTGTAATTGTTATTATAACCATTAGACGTATGTGTCTTTATTTTGTTATACCTAAACTGTACTGGCTTAAGACCTGTTCTGATTTGCAAGTATTCTTGTCAATAGAAATTAATTAATCCTACAAAGTTGTAGCTAGTTAACTACTATTTTTTAAAATTTGGTTGGGTTTGGTTTGTGTTTTTTTAAAGCTACTATCCCCCCTCAAACCAGTAATCAACTCGCCTATGAACCAAAATCACCCCTTTACCCCAGAAAACCCCAACTAAACAGCTCCTACTCCTCAGCTACCTGTGTGAGTATCTGTTTTCATTGTAACAACATGGTGGAGATGGTCTGACTGGTTGTGCTGGTATAAGCAATTAAATGATTCTCCCTTCATTAATGTTTTCAAACTCATGCTCGCAGAGTGATCATTTTAAGATGTTATTACTGCCCCTAGCAGCAGAAATGGTGAGGAGGAACCATGAGTGCTAGTTCATTGTACGTACCTGGGTGCAGACCTCTCTCTGCTGGTACAGTGAGCTGAAATGTAAGACAGCTGTGAGCTGAAATATAAAACAAGGAGAGGGAGCTGGGCTTTGTGTTAGATTTCTGCAACAAGTTTTATCAGAGAAGCTCTGTGGAGTCTTGTGTTATGTTTGCACAAGGTGTCTTTATACTTACGATACACCAGCTGTCAGCCGATCACTTTCTGCTGGTATATTATTCAGTTAAACTATTGCTCAGACTGATGTAGTTACATTCACGGAGTGTTGTGTGTGCTCAGTGGATCAAGTTTACTTACACTTTAATTAACTTGGTACTTATTTCTGTGGAGAATACTTTGTTGAAGTTTGAGTATGTGGTTTTGTCTTTTTAAGCAGAGCTGTGGCTCAGCTTGTAGCAATGCTTCACTTTTATCTTGGAAATACATGACCAAGGTATAATTTCTGCAGATGTTACAGCCATTGAGTGTGAGCATGTGTATGATTAAAATACCCTTTTTTCCCTCCCTCTCTCTTTTTCAGCTTTCTGAGACAAAAGTCTTCACAGCTTCCTCTGTTCCAGTTGAGAATCATGTGACCCCTGGGCAAAGGTAAGCTGCTCTTCCACATTTTCCCTGTACCTTAAAAAGCTTCTGTTTGGTGAAGTAGTATTAGCTTTCACATACAAAATATTGAACTAAACACAGGACAGCCAGGATCAGGGATGATCAGCCTTGTTTTAAAATTGTGAAAGCCTGGCTTGCAAATCATAATTTTCTGGGATTCCTGTGTTACCTATTATTGATGGTGGAAGTGAGCCAAACAAATCCACACTGAGAAAACCCTATCTTTTGCATGAAGACTGCTTACAGAACAGAAGTATCTGGGAAGAAAAGTTTTCTGCAGTTGAGAAGGAAGTTATGGCTTTCCTGTCCAGAAGGCAGAATGCCTGTCCCTGTGGACGTAGAAAGTGTTCAGAACGTAATGCTTTGGCAAATGTCCTAACAGAAGAACTTAAAATATAAAGAAGGTGAATTTCCTGGTAAGCATCACAATTGCTTACCTTAACTCATGATGTAGAATTTGGAGACAGAACTAAAAGAAGTGCTGCCTTCTCTCCTTGCCTTTACATTCACCAAATGCCTGGCTGGTGGTGATGCAGTACCAGTTGCTCATGTGAGCCTTGGGTCCAAGGATGGAGAATTCAGGTTGTACGGTGAAGATTCTGGTAGCTGATGAGATCTGAAAACTAAAAGGCCTAATGGTCCTGAATGTCCCGATACAGCTGTGCTGCTATACTCCGGACTGCAGCAAAACTTTCTTTACAACACGGATGTGATCTGGAAGAGGCATGGCGTCAGTGGGTCTACAGTTTGTTCCTTTCCTTCTTAAAGATGACATACTTACATACATGTTCTAATGCAAATATTCTAGTGGATGTCTGTCAAATTACATTAGAAAATACTTCAGTTCATCAACTCAAGTTCTGGTGGTTTGTTTTGTTTTTTTTTCTTTTTATTTTGACTTGTGATAAGAAAGATTTCGGTAATAAGAATTCTCTGCTAATGAAAACACTGGAAGCAGCTCTTCAGCCCAAACTTGCAGTATGTTTTGGATAAACTTCAGTCAGAATTTTTGGAGTAGATTTCTTTTGTCTGCTTTTCCTTGGATAAGCTAGTGCTTAAATACATTGTAGGGTTAGTAAGCCATGCTTAATATAAGAAAATTCATGTTTCTCATTCTGTTCAGCTGTGTGTAGTAGAGGTATTTTCAATGTGTCTACTGTATAGGAAACTTAGAAATCACAAAAGCAGCAGAAATAAAAGCTGTGTTATTTCATATTTACTCAGTTGTTGTATGTGTGGCTTAATTTTTTGCTGTCTTCATACCCACTCTATAGAAAGATAGGACTTCGATCCCTAGTCTTTTTTGAAGGGATAGCTCCATGTACTGAGCAAGTGGATTATCAGTCTATAGAATGGACTTGCAGGCAACATTCTCTTAAAAATTATGTGTCTTTTATGACTTTCCTCATATTGGTTATACTAATCATACAAGTTATGTATTTGATACATGATGTTATAAATTTGGTAGTGTTTGGAAGGAGAACAAAGGTAACTTGTATTCTGACTGTACAGGAAGGTTTTAGCTATCAAAATGTTTCTTTATGGCAGAACCTCTGTTCTACCTCTCTCTCTATGGCAAACAAGCAACATTTGAGAAGACTAGTAATCAGTATTAATTCTGTTGCTGTTATGGCAGCTTTATTATCTTTAGCACTTGCTTCAGTTTCAGCACCACGTTGATCATTATATTTATTGCATTCAATCTTTGTTTTTTCTTCCAGCATTGATTTGGTAGCACTGCTTCAAAAACCTATGATATCTGCCTCAGAAACAGAAGGCAACTCATTTGAGGCTGCGCAGCAGCAAACCTTTGGCCAAGCCCTGGTCTTCACAAATTCTCAGCACAGCACCAAAATTGCTTCAGGAACTGGCAGCTCCAGTGGTGTAATGTCCTACTCTCCTCAAAGTCTGGTAAAATTATCATGTGCTTTTAAAATTTTTCATGAGTAAATATTTCAGATTAAAGAACTCCTCTGCTACTGATAATTTCATGAGATGCTTTAGTGCTTGTAAAATTCAGTCTGCAGATCTTGAAGGAATGGAATTAAGACATTTGTTTCTCGGTTTACATGAAGAGCTTATATTAATTTTTGAGTAGAGAGCAGATGCGTTTGCTGCATGCTGATTTAGGGTGAAATAATGTGTTTATAGTGCTGCACTTTATGCCAGAAAACTGATGTTTTATTTCCAAACAGGTACCTGATGACTTTTTTGTGGAAACCCGTCTATTTCTGAGTCCCTTCTAAGGGCTTGAAATTGGACACACATTGATTCAACTGTTAGTAAATATACGCTGTTTTGAAATTATTGGACTCAAGTATATGAGTGTTGTTGTAGTCACAGTGGTAGAAGTTGTATAAGTGGTAATGGAAGAGGATCTGGCCATATGCTACAACTGCTATCTGTTCATTTGTTAGTAACCTAAGGCTGAAGAGGTTTTAGGTGCTGCCAAATGGCAGATGAAGGCATTAACCCCATGGTTGTGTTCACACTGTTTCTTAAGTACTTAATGCTGTTCTTTCCCCTCCTCGTTTTTGTCTTTTGGTAGTCTGCAGTTCTTTGTTCTGGCTTTGGAGAACTCGGATCCTCTAAATTGGCAAACTCTACCGGATCTCAAATCTTGGACCAGCTGAAGTCTCCAGGGTTGGGTCAGTTTACATCCCAACAAAATAGTAGTAGCTCTGCCACTACTACCACAACACCCGCATCATCCTGGGATCTAAAACCACCCATTACTCAGTCCTCAGTTCTTAGTCAGTTTGGTAAGTGCTTTGACATAGCTTTCTTTCTCTGTTAGCCTGTAAGGTTTCTTAATGTCAACGAGAGTTTAAAATGGCCTTAATAGAAGACAAATACTAGAAAATGTAATCTTAATACAATTGGTTATAACATCTTAAGAGTTACTGGGAATAGGCTTCATTACTGGTACTGGTGTCATCAACTAAGTTATGATAGGCTTAAGTCTATCTGTAAATGGCGTTGCCTTTAGAAGTTATTTAGCCTTCATATAATGACAACTTTGGTTTAAAGCGCTTGAGTCTTTAAGTAGAACTTTGATGTGACTAAGTTTCTCAACAAATCCCGGAAAATACTTTTATTGTGCCTGTTCATCTGTTCAACATTCATCTGCTTTTAGTGAAGTGTAAGATTGTACCATATTTTGCCTTGTTCTCCCCTAGATTTTTCTCTAACAATTACATGAATTTTGAATGAGTACTGAATAATTTTTTCGTAATGCACATCCCATCTCAGTATGCTTTCCCTAATGGACTGAAAATGATGCAAGTCACCTGTTTTGTCTGTTAATAATTGCATGGATATTTCATTTAATTGAGTAAAATTCTCTAGAAGGAGTGAAAAAAATGCAGACTTGGTTTTTGCAGTATGGTATCTAGTTGCATTCTCACTGTGAAGTGTTGTAGCTCTTTTATCTATTTCATGTCCATGTGTGTATGTTTTCAGAAAGATAAGCAACCAGTTTGGTAGCAGTTATAATATTTTATATGCGGCAATTCTGAAAAATGTTTAAGTTGATTTCTGTTGCACTTCAACTGAATAAAAAAATCCCTTTACATTGCATACGCTCTGGATCACTTAAAGTTGCTGACAAGTCCTCTAAGCCACTGGGTAGCTTTCAGCATCTGAAAAACATTAATAGGGAATACTGTCAGTGTCCAGTGACTCTTGACTAAGCCACGTTGTGGTAGATGACATCCTATTTGTGTTGAGAATCTTCTCCTTTGTAGGGGCAGGAAATCCTAACTCAAAATAACTCTAAATTGTATCTCCATACCCCTTGGAAGGCATCTTGCCTATTGACACAGTTAATTGCTGTGAAAATTGCAGTTGTTGATTTAAATTAGGTAAATTAACTAGGTAATTTAAACAGGTAGCAGTTTTTGAGGATTGATGTGTGATAGATCTATGTGACTATGTAGATAGGTTTGTTTTCCTACTTTTGAAGAAAGCTAAGTAATTCTTGCCCACAGCTGTTTGCTTAAAGTAGAGAATACAAAATCTTGGCATTACTGTTGCAGTGGCAATGTCAAGTATGAAACTTGTGTGATATCTGAGAGTTGCACATCCTGTAAAATCATAGCTGTTAAGTATGTCAGGTTGCCCAGATTCTTTATAAAAAGTAGAACCCTGAGGGGCAGAGTTTAATGCTTTAATTTTGATATTTCTTTTTTCCTAACACTGACCAGACTTTAAATCCCAGCCTGAACCATCCCCAGTTCTGAGCCAACTGACCCAGCGACAGCAACAACAAACACAGACAGTTCCTGTTCCTCCTCCTGGGCTGGAGTCCTTCTCCTCCCAGGTAAAACTCCGAGAGCCATCACCAGTAGACACCTCTACAGCTGTTAGCAAAATCTTACAGCTTCCCACTATATCTATGGATAACCAGGCAGTAACCACTCATCAAACACAGCAGAAACAAATAAAAACAACAAAACGGAAGATAACTCCAATATCCAAGGTGAGTAATTGAGTGGTGGCTTGTATTTAGTAAATGTAAAAGCATATAAAAGCTTGTTGGAAAAAGCATGGATCAGGGAAGGGATCATCCCCCTGTACTTAGCACCAGTGAGGCTGCATCTCGAATCCTGTGTTCAGTCATGGGCCCCTCACTACAAGAAAGACCTAAAAAGGCTGGAGCATGTCCAGAGCACGGCAGTGGAGCTAGGAAAGGGTCTGGAGCACGGAGTTTATGAGGAGTGGCTGAGGGAACTGGGATTGTTTAGTTTGGAGAAAAGGAGGCTGAGGGGAGATGCTCATCTCTCTTTACAAGTGCCTGAAAGTGAGGCATTGCGAGGTGGATGTTGGTCTCTTCTCTGAAGTAATAAGTGATAGGACAAGATAAAATGGACTCGGGTTGCACCAGCAGAGATTTAGATTGGCTATTGGGGAAAATTTCTTTACTAAAGAGGTTGCCAAGCACTGGAACAGCTGCCCAGGGAAGTGGTGGAGCTTCAATCCCTCAAGATATTTAAGAGACATATGGCACCTAGGCACATTGTTTAGTGGTAGACTTGTCAGTGTTAGGTTTTTGGTTGGACTTAATGATCTTGAAGGACTTCCCCAACCTAAATGATTCTGTGATTCTATTCTAAGTGTAAATTGCTATGGGAAAGAAGAGCAGAGACCGTGTGTATTTTTTTTTTTAGAAAGCAGGAAATATTAAGCTGGGTAGTTTTTAGGTATAAAATAGTGATATTTTCTTTACCAAGCATGTATTTGTTTGCTGTTTGTGGAAAATGACTGTTGCTGGGTGATTTTGGATTATCTTAGTAGACACAAGATGAATGTTGGCTGACTTTGGTATTGTAGAAAAGTGTAGCCTTCTCTTTCAGCTCCAGAGCAGGGCACTGAATTACGCAAGTAATTTATGGGTTACAAGAACAATTAATTAATTTTGTGTGATGTAAACTAGGAGGTTGTTGCCAATCTAATTGTCAGCAGAGAGTGAGGCAGTAACTGAAGAAATTTGTAGTTTAGGAAGGACAGGGTGTCAGTGCTTTGTCTTATTTACAGGTAGCATATGCAAAGGCATTATGGTTTTCTTTTTATCCTCCTTTAAGATTCCTTCCTCTGCAGTGGAGATGCCTGGATCAGCAGATGTGACAGGTTTAAATGTTCAGTTTGGAGCTCTGGAGTTTGGATTAGAGCCTGCACTCCCAGAGTTTGGATCAGCTTCCAGCAGTGAGAATGTTAGCCAAGCGACCAACAATAGCTTGTACTCAAAATCTGTAAAGTACGTGTGAGTTCCCCTCATGCATTCTTATGTGCCTTGTTGGGGGGTGGGGGGTGGGGTGTAAAGTTTTGTTAGGCTGCTTCTGTAACATGAGGATTCTATTGTAAAGAGGGACTGGGTGTTTCTCATCACATATCAGACTTTATGCATGTAATTGTTTAAAAAATAAGATTATGATCATTAATTTATCCTTTCAGAAGGTGAAAATAATGTGACTGAAAAGTGCTTGTCTGTAAACTATGGTTTTTGATTGGGCTGGCGAGAGGAGAGTGAATGGTGCTTAGTGTAGGTGATGGTTTTGAAGCAGAATTGTGTATTTTTTCATGATTAGGCTTTTTAGTATAAATAATGTAGCTTGGACTGCAAGTTTCAAGTATTTCTAGGTAACCGTGCGGGAGCTGATATTTTCATGAAGGTTTTCAAAATGTTGTTTACAGAGGTGATAAATAATTTTTACTTTTTCCAGTGATCCTTTGAATACCTCTTTGACAATATCCAATACAGTACAGGAGCCCACCTTCACAACCTCTGCCATGACCTCTGCCATCACTTCTTCCAGCCTGCCCTGCTCATCCCAGAGCACTAGCCCAGTAACAACAACTTCCTCCTATGACCAGGCTTCTGTACATAGTAGGATAGCGTACCAAAGTTCCATGGTTCCATCTGAATCAACACCTGTTGCAGTTACGGTGAGTGAATATTTCAGAAATATGTGAGATATTTGTATCCATGTTAGACTTGTATTACCCAGCTGTGTTAATATTCTTAACCAAGCCAAGAGGTATTTTTGATTCCCAAGCCCACCCTGCTATTTGGTTTTACTTTCCCTCTCACGTAGCTATTTTTGGCCACAGTACGTTAGGGATACAAGGGCCTCCGACTTTATGGGTTTGGACATCTGAAGTTGCAGTTTGACTTTTTTTTTTTCTTAGTAGCATTTAGCATTCTTCTTCCCTGAAACATAGCTTTTAAAAGGGCAATTCTCTGTATATAAATATTACATATATATTTATATCTTTGTATCAATATTAGTCATGATATTTCGCTGTAACTTGATACTTCTTATCCAGAGGTAGATTATTTATTCAATGTATATGGCACCTAGCAAATGGATCCCGACCTGTTTGTGGCCCCCCCAGCACTGTTCTTTCACTGGATTTAAACACCAGTAGAAATTATTTTTGCTTTATTTTAAAAAGCATAGGAAAATGTCTAATCTGGAACAGAGAGAATCTCTTCAGAGATTCGAAAGGACTTAACTCTCTTTGTATATGGAACATAGGTTTGTTTTATGAGAACATAATTTATTAAATGTTTAACGAACTTGTGACGGTTTATTTACTTCTGGCCTTTGTTGTGTAATGGCTCAGTCACACTTGTCTTCTGCACTAGCTCGTTTGTACTGGTGAGGATCAAGCATAGACTATCCACTTCTGTACTCCAGCGTTATCCAAAAAACAACTGGTGCTTCTCAAGTCTTATCTTTCAATGGAAAAAAATTGGCGTCTCTGTGTAACTTGGATAGTTAAAATTGTGAGTTGCATTAGATCACAAGCACAACCATTTCTTATATGTTAGTGCAATTCTTTCTTTCATATTGGTGTGAACCTGACGTTTGTTTATACAATACGTGGGAAGGTCTCCTGCTGATGGGTGTAGTATGGGGAGTGTATGGTTTACTGTACGTTCAGGACACGTTGCACTTGAGAACTATTGTGTAGTTTTGTTAAAGGCAATAACAAGTGATTTTTTTTCTCTTCCAACTTAGAACAAATATAGAATTTTGCATGAGGCATGTTCAATGTATGATTCAGTCTTAAAATTTAATAAGCTCTTAAGATGATTTGTTCATTTCTTTGTTTACAGAACGGGCACAGCAGTGTTAGAACGCAGGCAACTCTTGACAGTAAGTTTACAAAGCTTGGTTGTGCACAGGACTTGGGTCTTTCCTTTTTACTTGCTGCACATGCAACTTTAGCTGTGAAATTTGATTCAAGCTTTCATATTGCTCTCACTGGCTAACTTTCAACTGATCCATTTGAGTTTATTTTGTACTTGCATAGGATATAGTGCTTGTTTCTTGAGTAAAACTGAAGAATGAAAGTAGCCCTATGAAATTTGCAAACCTAATCAGCTTTAGAATTAGAGAAGCTACTACTGCTTTTACTTCAGAATTAATCTGCCAAAAGTGACTTAAAATTAAAATAAAACACAAAATAAAAAAATTATATAAAATTCCTTAACAATTCTTCTAATCCTCGTTTGGGAAGCTGCAAATGCCATTCTTGGAGTGCACCTCTGACGGGGAGTGCTAGTGATGGAGTGCTAGTTTGGAGACCATTAGGGAGTAAAGGTGACCAACATGCTCCCTCTGCTGGGTAGTGTGTTGTTATGCATGGAGTAGCAGCAATGCAGTGCTGGCTCCGGCACAAACCTTCCTGCTGCCTTCATCTTGGCCTGTTCATGGTGTAGAACCTGTATAGCTTTCTTCCTGGAGTTAAAATAATTGTATTTTATTGTATGTATAATTGTATTCAGTCTTCTGACCTTTCTGAGTTGCTGCTCTGTTAGCATTTTCAAGGGCAGCATTGTGAACTAACAGCCTTTGAAATAGCCAGTTTTAGGTCTATACTTAACATCTGTTCAAGTAGGTGATTACTAATAGAATCACAGAGTCACCAGGTTGGGAAAGACCCACCGGATCATAGAGTCCAACACTAAACCATGCCCCTTAGCACCTTGTCTACCCATGCCTTATACACCTCCGGGGAAGGTGACTCAACCACCTCCCTGGGCAGCCTGTTCCAGTGCCCAATGACCCTTTCTGTGAAAAAATTAATGGGGCAGCCTTTTTTTATATACTTCTGCTTAGAAAGAAATATACTATTCAGGCCTATTAAGTGTTTTGTTTGTAACAAATTCAGTTTGAGTGAGTAAGGAGCATGTGCATACCTAAAGAATTACCACGTCAAATATTGTTATACATAAAGAGAAGTTTTAAGGTCAAAAACTTCTTTGCTCTCATGTACAGGATTAGCAAACAGTTTATGAAATTCACTGCAGGACTTAACTTATTGCTGTGGGAGACGAAGATCTGAGAAATCCTAGTGATTTTGTAATTATTCCATAACAGCTTTGTAAGGCTCTATCTATTCCTGTTCTCCTTTGAGAACACTTGTTTGGTATTTTTTTTTCTGTATGTGAATGCACATAGGCTGGAATCAATCTTATTCCATGTTTCCGTTTCATGCATCAAAATTATTTTGAAATTCTACTAAATTTTGAAAGTACTGACCTTTTCCCTTCTCTGTATGCCAATAATATTATTAGTTGTTCATCTCTCGTGTTTGCTGTTGTCCTTTAATATCCAGACCTCATGCTTCCCAAGCCGTATTTCAAAGTGTGACTGTGTTATAATCCTGACCACCCTACTCATCTTCTGGTTTTGTGTGTCTTGCTTATCATTTTCAGGCATCTTATAAGATTTCTTAGTGATGATAGTGATTCTGCCCCTTGTATTGAGGACATGTACATTTTCAAGAAGGGAACCCTGCTCTAAACCTAGTGGAAATTGTAAATGTTAACTTATTTTTATTGGAATTCTGCCAGGAGGCATCAGGTGATACAGTTGTTACCTTCATAACTAGGTTTCTCTTTATCACTTGGATTTCCTTCTCTGTTGTCTCTTACCCTCATACAAGGGAAAGATCTCTTGATTTCTGTTTGCATAGCACCCAGTCCAGAAACCTGATGGGTGTCATTTAGCAAGGAAACCAAACCAATGAATTGAAGCAACTTTGTGCAGCTTCCAAGTATGTATCTGAAATACGTTTGGTGACTGTTCTAAAACTGTTTCCAAGTGCTTTGCATATTAGTGATGATCCACTGGGTAGTAGTCTCTGGTGTGGTATAGAAGCATGGCCCAATAGAAAGCAGCTGAGCTCTCTTTCTGAGTTTTACTGGTGGGTGAGTGCTTGTAGTTGCTTATTTAACTTTGCAGCACAAAGGAACAGCTGGGAATTATGTTTGGCAGTAGAGTAGTTCAGTGTCTTATGGTATAGCATTCCTTTGGAAAGACATGTTTGAGGTAAATAAACTTAATCTGGGTAACCTAAAAAGTAGTATTAAATCTAAATACATCTTGTTATCTAGGTCAATTAAAATCAATAGCTGACAGCTCTTCAGCCATTAAAAACACTTAGTGCTGGGTTCAATTTTGGCCTGTTACTGCGTCTTATTTTACTGCATAACACATTTGACTGAGTACTACAGACTGCTAAGTTGTACATGTCCTCCTATGATTTCCATCTGGATTGTTAAAGATACTGTGTTATTTGGAACGAAGAAGCAGAGCTGTAGGTAAAATTATATTTGTATAGTGCCTTGAAAAGTGCCAGTTTGGTTGATACTGTTATTGGTTCTGGTTTTTTTAAACCAATGAGAGAATAGTACTATGTTCCTGAATCCAGGCTGGGATGTCAGGTATGCTGGAATTTGTCTTTGAATGGCTCTTTTTCACTTGTTGCAGCTACTTCATCAGTTCCAGCGCCTAAGACAGAACCTTCTCCCTCGCTACCTTCTGCTGGTTCTCTGCCTAGCGTGGTATCCACCACTGCTTCACTTCTACCTTCAGCATCGCAGCACACAGCAGCGCTGCCCACCCTGCCCCAGTCCAGCGATTTGGCCAGCAACTCACTTTCCCAGCTAAGCAGGTACAGTAGGAGCTGTGATAAACTGAAAGGGTTTCACTTTTGGGGAAGGAACAAACTTACAGGTGATTGTGTGTGTGGGCTGTTGGAGACCTAGGTCTCCTGTTCCTAACATTAACTAGAATTAGGAGAGATATTCAGAAGAGAACAGGATGTTTCTGGTTGCAAAGTATGAGCTCTGGGATACCTTTTAATGATAGTGCAGCTGCTACCATCAAGTTCGCATGGTATATAAACAATTTTTTTTCCAGGGGCTCTTTCTTTAGTCATGCCAGCTAAATAAATTCCCCCCCAGTTTGTTTTTCCTATCTGGTCCACAGTGCCTGCTGTTTGTTTAGTGACATATGTTTGAAATCATTCCTTAACTTCCTGGTTAATTTCAAAGTATTGTTTCATTTACACTTGTATTTCTTAAAAGTAGGAACTAGAAATAATTCTGCAGGAGAGGTGTGCGCTTTTTCTTTTTCCAAGACATTTCCGTAAGAGAATTTGAAATATCAGGTTGGTATTCCTGGAAGTGTATTCGGCACAGCTGAGCTCATTTGCACTATCTATCTGATTTCCTCAGTGCCTGTTACTTGAGCTTCATCCTCAGGCAGTGACATGTTAACACTATACCGATTGAGTTATGTTTTTAATATTGAGTTTTGTACTTGATTTGTTAATGTAAGAAACAAATTAGGTGAGCTATCTTGTTTTCTTTCCTATTTCACAGCTAGGACATGGTTGATTCTCTTTTAATACACTAGTATTTTCTGGTTGACATATTTATCATTATGTAAATATGTAAAATATTAAGTAGTATTCCATTCACATTAGAAACTTAATCCGTGTACATTGGTGGAAATTTTAGTTGCAGGGTTGATGCTGTTGGGGTGCCATGAGGGCATTATGCCTGAATTTCAAGCAGGTCTGACTTGGTTGCCCTAACAGCTCTTTCCTTTGCCTCTGGTATGGGGCATACAGGGAATTAGGCTTTGTTAGAAGATCTGGGGAGAGTGGGTGAGGGAGTGGTTTAAAACTGTGTGGAACTGGACTGTCTCTTCCCTAGCTACCTGAAATGGTGTCATTGCAATCCCTGCAGATGGGGAACACCTATAAGGAATTGCAGTAAAATTTATCTGAGAAGCTGCCAAAATATATCACGGTCCAGTACACTGAAGAGCTGCCAGAAGTGTTTGCCCTTAAATTAGGATGTATAATTTAGCCTGCAGCTTTGTTATTAAAACTGCTGCAATTTATTGTGACTGTTTGCATAGAGAATACTGAAGTATTTGAGTTAAGATCTCTCTTGTTTCAGATTTCACCTCAGGAAGGACTTTTGAGCACCAAAATATATTGTTAGGGTTTTGTTTTACTGCTTTGCTTTGTCTTGTTTGCCTTTATTCAATGGTGTTCTTTGTTCCACACAGTCCAGTAAGTTATGTTCTTGACCTTGAATGAAAGCTACAACTTTTGTCATTGTGAGAGTTTGTCACCTTTCAGGGAGACATTACAGATCTTTGAGTTACAGATGAATTTTGGCTATGCTGTTACTGCCAGAAGTTCACAGGCCTGGTCAGCTACGGAAAAAGGGTGGTGCTAAAGCAAGAGTTGCTTCCTAAAGTGAAGTTACCTTCAGATATTTTTCAGCAGGATATGCTTTATTTTTGTTTCATGGCACATCTAGAAAAGTGAGCTGATAGTTCTACGTGAACTTTTCAAAGTGGCAGTGGCTTTTGGTGGAATGTGGTCATATGAACTGGTCTTGATTTAAATTGACAGGACCTGTAGTGGTATGGCTAATTTTTGGACTTTCACAGATTCTCTTTATTTGCTGGTCTTTTGAGTCCTGTCTTTCGTGAGAGGTGTTGGGGCTTTTGGCAGAGTTACGAGGCAAATAACTCAGTCTAACTGGTTGAACTAATATTATGCAGGTTAAAATAAGAGAAATACTATCGTGAGTCAAACCGAAGTGCTCCCTCACCTACGTGATACCTTTCCTCTGTGCAGGCAGCAGCAGCTGCTCGGGAAAAAAAAATGAGAAAACCCATGTGTTGTGTGAACCACCTTCTGGTTTTGAACTTTGTCTTGTGTTCCTTGCTACACAGTTCTTGAAGCAACTATTATTTTTCTCAAAATATAGTAGGTTGATAGATACAAATAAATGGTGGCTTAGATGTTTATTGCTTTGTACTTCAGTTCGATGTTAAACAGTAGGATATTAGTTGAAGGAAAAAATACCTGTTGGTGTGACAGCAGACACAGACAACGCAGACAGTGTTTTCTTTAACTAATATCCTATGGCATGTATTTGTGGCTACGCACACCTGTGATATTTATTCTTTACCAGATATCCTGCTACCTGCTCTGTGTATCTGTACATACATATATATATATTAAAAATACTTGTAGGAAAATTTAGTTGTATTAATTCTTTGCAATTTCTTTCTAGCTCACTTTCCAATCATCAGAGCAGCCTCTCCCCTGCCTCAGTGTTGTGTTCAAGCACATCACATGCAGTAAGTGTTATTTGCGTTTCAACAGGTGTTTGGCATGTAGTTTATATGATGATGAAGACCTTCTCCTTAAGTTCATTGTGCCCCAGTACATTGGGAACCCAAACAGCAACCTTATCTCAGGGAAGGACTGCCAGCCCTCTAGTGGTAGTAAGTCTTGTTGTGATTTGTGCCTGATCAAGAATAGCTATTACAGAGACTTGCCAATAACACAACTGCAGAGTAAACTTTTGTGCCAGTGAGGAGAGGAGTAATGAAGTTATTTCTTGTAACAGATATTTTTTTTTTGTTGAAAATATCTTAAGAAGTGGTTGCCTAAAGCTACTCCAAAATGTGGAGTGTTCACAGTTTTTGCCAGAGAGGTTAGCTGGCAAAATGCAGGTGATGGCATGATCCATGTCATGACACATACTTCATGACAGATGACTTTAGAGTTTAATGTGTGGCATCATTGTCATCTGTGTGTTTAGTGCATTTGAGATTACAAGGCAAATGGTAGTGAACACAGAGCTATAGATGAGGTTACACAAACAAAAGTCAGAGACATACTGCCTTGCTCTGTGGTGGGGTACTGCTTTGCAGTCCCAGCTGGGGTGTGTAGGTAGATAACTACTTTTCTTTATGCCTGTGTTTCAGTTTGTAACACTTTTGTCCCTATTGAATATACAACTTAAAAATCCACACTTGCCCAAATGGCCTTCTTTTCTGTTGTAAAGAGATGTTTTGGCTTCTGTGACACTGCTTTGCAAGTGTGATCAGCTTACAACTAAGACACTGTATTGTACTGGATTCAAACCAGGAAATCCTTTATCCTCATGAGTTCCTGTAGTACACCTTGTCTGTGTTTGGGTTTATCACATAGACTTCATTGCGGGGTGCTATAATTTTAATCTTTCAAATTAAACAAGGCCTTTGAGGAAATCTCGATAGCATTGTGCTGTATTTTGAAAACTAATACTGTCTTTTGGAAGAATATAGGAGTTTATTTTACATAACAAGTACCAGCTTAAAGGAGTATACAAGCACAGGGCAAGGATAATGCAATGTGTAACATTTGAGTTACTCTGGTATAGTTTTGTGGTATTACAGCAGTTTGAATTTAACACTCATGTAAGAATTTTCTTTGCAAATGTGAAAATCGCAGGCATGCAACTTAGTTGCTTGCTTGCTGTATAGAAAATGCATATCTCTTGCATGTGCAGCTGTTAATTAGAGGATTGTTGGGGGAGTTCTGGTTTACTTTTTTTCCTCCCACCAGCATCTTTCACTGTGTTTTATTTGCTCTGTGATCCTCATTCTTTTGTCTTCTTTCTAGCACACTAGTGTTGAGAACGCAACTTCGCTCCAGCCCTCCACAACCTTTTCAGCTGCTTCAACCTCAGCCACTAGCACCACCTCTTCAGTTGTCAGCATGGCAAGCAGTATGAACACTACAAACAGCCTTGGCCTGAGTGTTACAAGTGTGTCTATACCAGCTGCTACCACGCGGGCAGCTCCCTTAATGTCTTCAGGTTTGCAATATTAACAGATTAAACATGGATAGACAAAGAACTTCAGTCAGCAGGGCTGTCAGTTGAACATCTCACCAAGCCTTAACTATACTAAGAAATTCACACTCCTGATTAGCATTTTCACCATGCTTTATTTGCTGGCTTTTCTGTATTTAAAATATTTGTTAGGGTGTTATGTGGCATTTATATAGCACTTTCCATCCTGAGAGCGCTTTGTAGACAGACACCAGACCAGTTCTGAAGTTTAGGGCTAGAGATTTGCCCAGTTTGTATGCCAAGTTGTGGTCAGCTCTTGACTGTGAGTTCACGTGAACTTTAATTTCATTCTCCTGTCTTGCTAGAATTCATTTGGCAGTACCAAAATGTACTGGAGTGTCCTAATTACATGCCATACCCTTACTGCCACATCTACAGAAAGGAGAAAGTTTGGTGTCTGGATCATTCCACAGCAGATAGCCCTTTCAGGAAAAGGGTCCACAGAGAGAGAGAAGGGGGGGATGCTTCTTGTGCTGAAGTGGAAGCAATGCTAAATTACCTTTTGCTTCTCTAGTCAACCTCAATTGCTAAAAGGAAATCCTGTGGAGGGAAGTGAATGATATAAATGTTAAGCTCAGGCAGAAGGATTTCTGGTTTCTCATTCCCATAATTGGTAAATAAAGTGTCTGACTGGGCAAAGTGCTTTTATTTTTTTACTCTTCTGCTTCATAGCACTGCTTCATGGAGACAACTGCAACTGTTCCAGTCTTCTTTTTGCTATTCTCAGCTGCAATAAGTCACTCACTCACAGAAAGTATTCTGGCAACGTTTAGTGCTTTCCAGCCTATTGCTGGCGATAAGGGGGAATGTGTTGACAGAGCAGAAAATGAAAGCAGAGAATTTGCTCTTCTAGATTGACAATGATGCCTAAATTTTGCTCTCAGGAGAGGACTGAGGAAAAGTTCCTGTAATTCTTGTAATCCTCTTGGTTGAGGTAAATGGCAAAATCTGACTGTTCTCTGATGGAACTGTTCTCAGTTCTTCAGTAGCCTGTGCTTTCCTTTCTTCAGACATGGTTAAACTCTTGAAGCTATTTTGAGCATTCTTGTCAACCAGCACAGAATTCTTCTGCATAGTTTTGCTCTTCACAAGCTATGACAGTGCAACCAACAGGGTTTGTGAGCTGTCTTGTCTCAGTGCTGAAGTCTTTCCTTTTCTAAAGGCTTGTTAAAGTCTGTGTTTTGATTCTACAGGCAAAGCTCCCCCAAACCTTCCCCAGGGTGTACCGCCTTTGTTGCATAACCAGTATATTGTGGGACCCGGAGGACTTCTGCCTGCCTACCCAGTAAGCAGTTTAATTGTTCCTATCCTTGATTGCTATAGCCTTCGTGCAAGTAAGCCCTCCAGACCTGCTGCTGTCTATGCCAAGGCGTTTCCATTGGCACGTGTTGCTCCTGGAATTCAGTTCCAAATGCTGAATAATAATAATAATAATAATAATAATAATAATAATAATAATAATAATAATAATAATAATAATATTGAGTTGAAGTTTAACACTGATAGTGAAGTGCAAAACAGTTGTCATGGACCTGGTTTGGCTTCTGTTTAAGGTGAACGTGTATGTTGCTATGGCTTCAGTGGCATCAGATTTTAGGCCCTTTGGATAAAATCAGACTTGTTCAGGTTTATGTCACTATAGTAAGTGCTGAAATGTGCCAGGAGTCTTGTTTGTCACACTTTGAAAGACTGTGCATAGCATTTCAGTGTCTGATCACTATCAGTGTTTTTTGCTTATGGTTTTTGAATCAGAAACTTTATTTTGATCATCATTCTCTATCACACTGAGTGTGAGGAGACACCTTAGGTTGCTTTGTGATCTAGTCAACAAATCTTAAATCCTGCTGGTCTTGGAAGTAAGGATTGCAGCAAAGGCAGCTTTTGCTCTTACTCCCTAACCTGAATGCTCTGTAGGTTTTTCACAAAGTGATGAATGATGCATCTGTGTAAACAGTATTGAAGATGGGACAGTCAGACGCCTCAGAGAGCTGCTGTCACCAAGAAACAGCATCAGAATGACAAGCTATTTAAAGCAAAGTCATAAAATGCTACAGGGCTGCACCATGATGGCACAATGTGATGTATATCTGTACACCTTTAAAATAGACCGAGCCTAGGTCAGACTCTGTTTAAAGCTCCAAACCTGGTCAGCGCTGGAGAAAAGTGCTATAATGATGGTGTATTTTTGTCTGTTGTTAAGCAGATTTATGGTTATGATGATCTCCAGATGCTTCAATCCAGACTGCCAATGGTAAGTAAGTTGCTTGGTTCATTCGATTTTAGGCAAATTGTCTCCAGTGTTGATTATTTGTGCAAAATGGTCATTTAATTGTGATTTATACCTTTCCCTTATGTTCTCTGTTCTGTTTTTTTTAAATGCCCACAAACAGTTTCTCTAGGTGGTGTAAATTGATACATTGCAACTATTGAATCCTGCATTTGTCCTTCTGCAACTTCTGTAAATAGAAGCAAGAGTGCTCTATGCTTTTGAGTGGAGAAATTTTTAATTGTTGCAGCAACAGTATGACATCTGTCAAATCTACTAGAAATCTAAGCACTGATGCTTTCTTTTAGCGAGAAAAAAAGTTACGCAACTTGGCAGCTGGTAGATGCCTCTGACAGGTTTTGGAGATGGAGATCTTGGTGTATGGCAACAAATGCAGGTGTGCTGCAGGGGGGAGAGTGTATGCAGTTTTCCTGTTACCTGGATCCAGAAAGTAAACGGCATGTGTGAGATGCTGAGGTCTCAGGCAGAATCACTAAGACCTTCAAACTAGGTTGCAGAAAGGTAAAAAATGTTGTTTTCAGAAAACTAGGATAAGGATCCTGGGGAGAAAGTTTGGTAGTGTGTAACAAAAAAGCCACAGGATCAAGTGATGCACGCTATCCATACAGACAGAAAAGGAGCAATGAGCAGTGATCTGAAAAGAAATGTCACTAAATGAACATCATAATTAAAGGTCCAAGTCCACTCCAGGTCTTTCATGTGCAGTCTGGAAGCAGCTTGACTCAAATAGTTAAAGGTGAGTGCAGGGATGTCCTAGACAAAACCCTATCCAGCTGCACATCCTGAATTAAAAAAACAAAGCTGACCACATGAATAAAGATTTTAACTACATGATGAAGGCATGATCTTGCAAGAATTGTCATCTGAAATGAGTGGGATTAATTTTATAGCAGCAAAAAGACAAAACATTTGCAGCTCTGTGGCCAGGAGAGAGATGGTGTGATGGGTTGGCCCAGGCTGGACCTCAGGAGCCCACCAAGCCACTCTGTCCCAGCTGGATTGGGAAGAGAATATACAAGGAAAGGGTCAAGACCGGGACAGGGAGAGATCATGCACAGATTACCACCACAGGCAAAATATGTTCAGCAAGGGGAAAGTTTATATATTATGTTACTAATCAAGTCAAGTACATTAATGAGAAATTACTTGAAATTTAAAATTAAAATTTACTTAAAATTACTTTTCCCACCCTTCCTTTCTTCCTGGGCTCAATTTCATTCCCAGATTCTCTGCCTCCACCTCCACAATGGTGCAAGGGGATGGGGAATGTGGATTTGGGTTAGTTCATCACATGTTGTCTCTGCTGCTCCTTCCTGCTTGGGGAGGACTCCTCACTTGCTATTCCTTCTGCACCATGGGGTCTCTCCCATGGAAGGCAATCCTCCATACATTTTTTTCTAATTTGAGTCCTTCCCATGGACTGCAGTTCCCTATGAATGGCTCCACTGCGGACCCTTTCCACAGAGTGCAGTCCTTCAGAATAGATTACTCCAGCAAGAGTCTGCCAGAGATTGAGAAGTCCTGCAGCAGGCCTGCTCCAGTATGGGCTCTTTTCTTGATGGGTCCACAGGTTCTACTGGGAGCCTGCTCACAATCTCCTTTGGGCAACCACTTGCTCCGACATAGGTTCTTGCATGAGCTGCTGGAGGATATCTGCTCCACCATGGACCTCAGTGGTCTGCAGACGGCCAGCCTACCTCACTGTGGCATTCTCCAGGGGCTGCACAGGAATCTCTCCTCTGGCAGGACATTCTTCCCCTGACTATGTTGTCTGCAGGGTTGTTTTGGATGTTCTCATTCCTCTCTCCCAGCTGCTGTTTTATTTATTGCAGAGGTGCTATCAGCATTGCTGATGGCCTTGGCCACAGCTAGTCTGTTGTGGATTCAACTGGTGCTGGCCCTCTCAAACACAGGGGGGAAGCTTCTGCCATCTTCTCACAGAAACAATACCTGCAGCCCCATTCTGCCATGGTTAATATAAAAAACCCAGAGTAAATAACATAGAGAAAAACAGATTTTAAGCCATTAATGAACTCCAGGAGAAAATGAGAAGCTGTATACCACGTCCATGTTGCCCTTAGATGTCTGGTGCTGCAGGATGTTTTTAAGTGGAGCAATAAAAAAGCTGTAGTGAGAAACACCACAGGTGGGAAGAGCAGTTGACCTCAGGCTAATCTAAGTCATACATAGTGTATCTGCCATTCATGGAATGCTGGGATGGTTTGCTTTGGGTTGGGAAGGAACATGAAAGGTCACCTCTTCCAAACCACTGCACGGTGACCAGGGCATTCGTCAACTGGATCAGGTTGAAAAGAGCATGGTTCCAGGTACACCACCTCTCTGGACAACCTGTTGCAGTGTTTCATCACTCCTGTGGTGCAAAATGCCTTCGTCCTGTCTACTGTTAATCTCCCCTGTTTCAGTTTACGACCATTTTTCCTGGTGCTGCATCTAGGGACTCTCTGAAGAAGTATGTCCCCATCTTCCACAGAAGTCCCCTCGCAGCACTGAGAGGTGGGAATGATGTCTTCCCAGAGGTTTCTGTTGTGGAGGCTGAAGAAGACCAGCTCTGTCATGCTTACTTCTTGGGAGAGGTGTTGTGGCCATGTAATGATGTTTGTGACCATCGCTGTGGATGCACTGCCAGTGGTCAGTGTTTCCCTTGTCCTGAGGACTTCAGAGCTGATAACAAGTGGTTGTACAGTCGTAAGGGAGGATTTGGGCAGAGGCTGAGGGGGGTGTGTGTTTGGGGAGGTTGAGGGAGGAAGGTGACCAGGGTGTGTGCAGAGCCCTGTCTGGAGCAGGGCTAGAAGGAGTGTTGACTGGAGGAGGCTTCCCGACACCCCCCTGGGTGTTTTGGAGTATCACAGAGTGGCTTGGCAAGCACATCAGCCAATTTTCTGAGGACTCTGAGATGCATCTCATCAGATCAAGAGGTCTTTATTTAGTGGGGAATAAATAAGGGAATAAATAGTTGGGAGTCATTGTCAAAATAAATAGATGGAGTTGTGTGAGGAGAGGAGCAGGCGGTGGGGGGTGAGGGTGCAGGGCGGTGTTTGGAGCGTCTGTTGAGGTGGGTGCGGTGAGTTGGGGTGGTTGTTGTTGGAGGAGGCCGTGCTGAAGGAGGGCCGGAGCTGGGTTGGGGTTGTTGGAGGTGGTTGTTCTAGTTGTGGGTGGTGCTGGTGAGGTTGTGGAGGTGCTGGAAGCAGAGGCGAGCTTCGAGGTAGACGTGGTGCCAGGCGCAGTCACTGTGGTTGTTGGCACTGAGGAAGCTGTGGATGCGCCTGAAGTACCTGTTGATGTTGAGCGTGAGGAGCGTGGTGTTGTCCTTGAGGCATTGCTGGAGGCGCCGTGTGTGTTGGTCGAGGGTGTTGAGGAGGTCGTCTCGTGCGGGGTTGTTCCATTGTTGCGGGATTCGGTTGCTGCTGAGGGTGTGGAGAAGGTTGCTGAGGATGGCGAACACTCTGTGTTGGAGGTTCTGGTGGTGTCGGTTGTGTGGGAAGGCGTCGTGGAAGAAGGGCGGCAGTTGTTGCTGGCAGGTGGAGTTGGGAGCCATGGTGCGGAGGAGGTGGAGGCCGTGTGCAGGGAGGGAGCGCGGGATGTGGCAGGCGAGGGCGGTGGGGAGAAGCGCCGCAAGGAGGAGGAGCAGGAGGTGTGGGGCGTGGGGCGCAGGCATGGTGGGCGTGCGGGTGGTGCGTGGGTGGTGTCGGTGAGGCGTGTGGCAAGGCTGGGTGGTGGCTGTGCTCGGGGCAGTGTGGGGTGGTCGTCTTTATGTAGCGGGGTGGCTTTCCCTTTCTGTCTGTGGGGGTCTCGGGGAAGTGCGTGTGCGGGGTGTCCGTGGGAAGGGCGGTGTTGTAGCTTTGGTTGGGTGTGCAGGTGCAGGAGGTGGCTGTGGTGGTTGAGTGGGGGAGACGTGGCATGGCTGGGGCAGAGCCCTCGTGGTCATGTGTGGTGGGGAAGTGGGGAGGGTTTCCCTGTCGGGTGCCTCTGGGTTGCGGCTGAAGTTTCCCTTCCTGCGCTGGTGTCTCTTCCGTCCGCGGTGGCTGGTGTTGACTGTGGGACGTTTGCCTTTCCCTTTCGCCTTTGGTTTCGTCTTGGCTGGTCTTTCCTTGAGTGTTGGGAAGGGCCGTGAAGTGATGTCAGTGGGCAGAGGCTGGGGCGCCCCGTGGTGGAGGGAAGGCCTGGGGGTGGTGCTGGTGTTGCTGGGGAGGAGTTTTGTGTGGGTGTGGGCACTTGAGGCTTGTGTGTGTTCCTGGCTGGAGCTGCCCCAGGTGGAGCGTCGGAAGGCGTTGAGGATGGGGCAGAGAGGCAGGAGGAGTGCAAGCTCCTTCACGTATAAAGGAATAACGGAGGTTTTTTCTTCATAGAATCATAGGTTTAGATGTTGTCTTGTGATGGAAGGAACCAAGAAGGGTCATCCAGTTCAAACCATGTTGCTTCACAGACCCCAAAAATTCCTAACGTTTTCCCGAGAGCAACGTCTGAAATTTTCTTGGGTATCCAACCTAATCTTCCCTTTGCCCATCTTCCTGCTCTGCCTTCCAGTGTTGTCATGGGTTGATAGAGTGGAGACATCAGAGGCTTATTCTTTCTTTGTTTGGAAGCCGTAGAGTGCAGTGAGGTCTGTCCTCTGTCTCCCTCCATATCCTTCATGTCCTTTAGCAGAGCTTCCAGGAGGATGTGTTCTGTGATCTTCCAAGGCCCAGAGGTGAGGCTGACAGGTCAGTCACTCCGTGGGTTCATCTTTTCTGCCCTTTTAAAACATGGGTATGACGTTGCCCTTCTTCCAGTCACCAGGGACTTCTCATTGTTGTGACTTTTCAAGTCTCATGGAGAGCGGCTTGGCAAGCACATCAGCCAATTCCCTGAGGACTCTGGGATGCATCTCATCAGATCCCGTAGACTTATTGATGTTGGTGTTCCTCGGGTGGTCTCGAACCTGATCGTCCTCTACGGTGGGAGGGGGTTTCCCCGCCCCGGTGACCATTTTGAGGTGTTTGTGGGTGTGAGCACTTGAGGCTTGTGTGTGTGACTGGATGGAGCTCCCCCAGATGGTGTCTTGGAAGGTGTTGAGGATGGGTCAGAAAGGCAGGATTGCAGACTCTGTGGAGAAGTGTTAAGGGAGGCATCTTCTTCATGGAATGACGGGTTGATAGGTGTACCGGAGATGGAAAGGACCTTCGAGGATCATCCAGTCCAACTCTTGTCCCTGCACTGGAGAACCCCAGATGTCACGGTGTGTGTGACTATGGGTATTGTCCAAAGGTGTCTGGAGCATTGTCAGGCTTGGCATCCATGGCTCCTTCCCGGGGTTCCCTGTCGCAGTGCTGCACCCGTGGCCTGAGTGAGGAAGCTTTGCTAATATCCAGCCCAGGCCTCCCCTTGCCCCCCGCCTTCCTGCCATTCCCTGGGGTCCGATAGTTGGTCACCACAGGGGAGACGTGAGTGACTGCTCCTTCCCTTCTTTAGAAGCTGTGGATGATGATGAGTTCTCCCCTCGGTCTCCCCTTCTTGCAGCTTAAGAGACCAAGTGCCGTGAGGTGTTCCTGGCACCGCTTTCTGTCTAAAGTCCTTGGCAGCTTTGTTTGCCTTTTTCTGGATACTCTGGAGTAGCTTTCACACCTAGCTTTCACCTTTATCCTGTGGTGACCAAGCCGGGACTCGAGGTAATTTCTTCCCCAGAGCAGAGCAGAGCAGAGCAGGGCAGCCGCATCTGTTGAGCGGCTGGTGATGCTGTGCTGGCTGCACTCCAGGAAACGGTTGTCCCTGTAGGCTGCCAGGGCAGTGCCGGCTCATGTTCACCTTGCCGTTGATCACACCCTGCAGATCCCTTTCCAGAGGGCTACTCCCCAGCTTCTTGCTCCTCAGTCTGTGTGGACCTCCCGAGCTGGAAAACCTGGCAATAGCCCGGGTTGGACTTGACTGGACTGGTGATTGGCCAGCCCTGCAGTTTGTCCAGATCCCTCTGCAGGGGCTCCCTGACCTCAAGAGCATCCCCTCAGGTTTGTATCATCAGCTAACCTGGTCAGAGCATCCAGGTCTTTCAAAGAGACATTGAGGAGGCCTGTCCCTGAGATGGATCCGTGTGGAAGCCAGTTAGTGTCTGGGTCACCATCCCGATGTGTCCCCGGTGCCCGTGACCCTTTGATCACCGCCCATCAGCCCGTGTCTGACGCCCCGCTGGGTGTTTTGTGTGCTTGGAGACGAGAGGCATTGGCAAGCGTTTTGCAAGAGGTCTTTATTTAGTGGGGAATAAATAAGGGAATAAATAGTTGGGAGTCATTGTCAAAATAAATAGAAGGAGTTGTGTGAGGAGAGGAGCAGGCGGTGGGGGGTGAGGGTGCAGGGCGGTGTTTGGAGCGTCTGTTGAGGTGGGTGCGGTGAGTTGGGGTGGTTGTTGTTGGAGGAGGCCGTGCTGAAGGAGGGCCGGAGCTGGGTTGGGGTTGTTGGAGGTGGTTGTTCTAGTTGTGGGTGGTGCTGGTGAGGTTGTGGAGGTGCTGGAAGCAGAGGCGAGCTTCGAGGTAGACGTGGTGCCAGGCGCAGTCACTGTGGTTGTTGGCACTGAGGAAGCTGTGGATGCGCCTGAAGTACCTGTTGATGTTGAGCGTGAGGAGCGTGGTGTTGTCCTTGAGGCATTGCTGGAGGCGCCGTGTGTGTTGGTCGAGGGTGTTGAGGAGGTCGTCTCGTGCGGGGTTGTTCCATTGTTGCGGGATTCGGTTGCTGCTGAGGGTGTGGAGAAGGTTGCTGAGGATGGCGAACACTCTGTGTTGGAGGTTCTGGTGGTGTTGGTTGTGTGGGAAGGTGTCGTGGAAGAAGGGCGGCAGTTGTTGCTGGCAGGTGGAGTTGGGAGCCATGGTGCGGAGGAGGTGGAGGCCGTGTGCAGGGAGGGAGCGTGGGATGTGGCAGGCGAGGGCGGTGGGGAGAAGCGCCGCAAGGAGGAGGAGCAGGAGGTGTGGGGCGTGGGGCGCAGGCATGGTGGGCGTGCGGGTGGTGCGTGGGTGGTGTCGGTGAGGCGTGTGGCAAGGCCGGGTGGTGGCTGTGCTCGGGGCAGTGTGGGGTGGTCATCTTTATGTAGCGGGGTGGCTTTCCCTTTCTGTCTTTGGGGTGGCCACGAGTTTCCGCGCGTGGTTTGGAGTTGGGTCTGGTGTCTGTGGGGGTCTCGGGGAAGTGCGTGTGTGGGGTGTCCGTGGGAAGGGTGGTGTTGTAGCTTTGGTTGGGTGTGCAGGAGCAGGAGGTGGCTGTGGTGGTTGAGTGGGGGAGACGTGGCATGGCTGGGGCAGAGCCCTCGTGGTCATGTGTGGTGGGGAAGTGGGGAGGGTTTCCCTGTCGGGTGCCTCTGGGTTGCGGCTGAAGTTTCCCTTCCTGCGCTGGTGTCTCTTCCGTCCGCGGTGGCTGGTGTTGGCTGTGGGACGTTTGCCTTTCCCTTTCGCCTTTGGTTTCGTCTTGGCTGGTCTTTCCTTGAGTGTTGGGAAGGGCCGTGAAGTGATGTCAGTGGGCAGAGGCTGGGGCGCCCTGTGGTGGAGGGAAGGCCTGGGGGTGGTGCTGGTGTTGCTGGGGAGGAGTTTTGTGTGGGTGTGGGCACTTGAGGCTTGTGTGTGTTCCTGGCTGGAGCTGCCCCAGGTGGAGCGTCGGAAGGCGTTGAGGATGGGGCAGAGAGGCAGGAGGAGTGCAAGCTCCTTCACGTATAAAGGAATAACGGAGGTTTTTTCTTCATAGAATCATAGGTTTAGATGTTGTCTTGTGATGGAAGGAACCAAGAAGGGTCATCCAGTTCAAGCCATGTTGCTTCACAGACCCCAAAAATTCCTAACGTTTTCCCGAGAGCAATGTCCAAATGTTTCTTGGGTATCCAACCTAATCTTCCCTTTGCCCATCTTCCTGCTCTGCCTTCCAGTGTTGTCATGGGTTGATAGAGTGGAGACATCAGAGGCTTATTCTTTCTTTGTTTGGAAGCCGTAGAGTGCAATGAGGTCTGTCCTCTGTCTTCTCTTTCCTAGTCTGACCGGGTCCAGTGGCTTCAGCTGTTCCTCGTACGGATTCCCCTGTAGAGCCTTTGCCATCTTTGTGCCTCTTCTCTGGACACTCTCCAGTAGCTTTACGCCTTCTTTTATCCTGTGGTGCCCAAAGCAACGCTCAAGGTGGGGCTGCATGAGTGCAGAGGAGAGCGGGAGAGTCACAGACTCATAGAATAGTTTGGGTTGGAAAGGACCTTAAATATTATCTTATTCCAAGCCCTGCCGTTGTCGGGGGCGCCTCCCTCGAGGTCAGTCTGCTCCAGGCCCCATCCAAGGTGGCCTTGAAACGTGCAGGGATGGGGCAGCCACAGCTTCCCTGGGCAACATGTGCCAGTGCCTCACCGTTAACGGTGAAGAAGTTCTTCCTAATGTCGAGTGTAAATCTGTCCCTCTCCGCTTTATACCTGTTACCACTTGTCTTATCACCGCAAGCCTTTGTGCACAGTCCCTCACCAGCTTTGCTGTAGCCCCGTCAGGTGCTGGAAGGTTACTCTAAGGTCTCCTGGGAGCCTTCTTTTCTTCAGGCTGAACAATCCCAACTCCCTCAGCCTGTCCTCGTATGGGAGGTGCTCCAGCCCTCTGATCATCTTTGTAGCCCTCGTTGGGACCCGCTCCAAGAGCTCCATATCCTTCTTATATTGAGGATTCCAGAAGTGGACGCACAAGGTCTCACAAAAGAGGAAGAGAGGGGCAGAATGCCCTCCCTTGTCCTGCTGGCCACGCTTCTTCTGATGCAGGCCAAGAGATGGTTGACCTTCTGGGTTGCAAGTGCACATTGTCGGCTCATGTCGAGCTTCTGGTCGACCTGCACCCCCAAGTCCTTCTCTGCAGAGAAGCTCTCAACCACAGCTCTCCTGCATCGTGTACTGAGACTGGGGATTGCCCCAGCCCAGGTAATACAACCCTGCGCTTTTCCTTGTTGAGCGTCATGAAATTCTTACAGGCCTGTCCCGGTGCCTCTGGATGACATCCCATCCCTCCTGTGTGGCAACTGCCCTGCTCAGCTTGGTGTCATCTGCAAACTTTCTGACGTTTCTGCAAGCATCTCGTTGTCGATCGAGATGTTAAACGGCAGTGATGTGAGTAGGGAGCTGTGAGGGTCACCACTTGTCACGGATCTCCCATTGGGACTTTGAGCCATTGAGCACCGCTCTCTCAGTGCGACCATCCGAAGAGTTTCTTTTGCAGCGAACCGTTCACCCATGTAATCCTTCTCTGTCCAGATGAGATGTAAGGATGTTGTGGGGGACCGTGTCCCAGGCTTTACAGAAGCCCAGATAGATCACGTATGTCGGTTCACCCTTGTCCACGTCTGTGGTTTCCCCGTCATAGAAAGCCACCAGGTTGATCCTACAGGATTTTCCCCTGGTAGTTACCGTTAATCGCCTCCATATCCTTCATGTCCTTTAGCAGAGCTTCCAGGAGGATGTGTTCTGTGATCTTCCAAGGCCCAGAGGTGAGGCTGACAGGTCAGTCACTCCGTGGGTTCATCTTTCCTGCCCTTTTAAAACATGGGTATGACGTTGCTCTTCTTCCAGTCACCAGGGACTTCTCCTCATTGTTGTGACTTTTCAAGTCTTATGGAGAGTGGCCTGGCGAGCACATCAGCCAATTCCCTGAGGACTCTGGGATGCATCTCATCAGATCCCGTAGACTTATTGATGTTGGGGTTCCTCGGGTGGTCTCGAACCTGATCGTCCTCTACAGTGGGAGGGGGTTTCCCCGCCCCGGTGACCATTTTGAGGTGTTTGTGGGTGTGAGCACTTGAGGCTTGTGTGTGTGACTGGATGGAGCTCCCCCAGATGGTGTCTTGGAAGGTGTTGAGGATGGGACAGAAAGGCAGGATTGCAGACTCTGTAGAGAAGTGTTAAGGGAGGCATCTTCTTCATGGAATGATGGGTTGATAGGTGTACCGGAGATGGAAATGACCTTCGAGGATCATCCAGTCCAACTCTTGTCCCTGCACTGGACAACACCAGATGTCACGGTGTGTGTGACTATGGGTCTTGTCTGTCAAAGGTGTCTGGAGCATTATCAGGCTTGGCATCCATGGCTCCTTCCCGGGGTTCCCTGTCGCAGTGCTGCACCCGTGGCCTGAGTGAGGAAGCTTTGCTAATATCCAGCCCAGGCCTCCCCTTGCCCCCCGCCTTCCTGCCGTTCCCTGGGGTCCGATAGTTGGTCACCACAGGGGAGACGTGAGTGACTGCTCCTTCCCTTCTTTAGAAGCTGTGGATGATGATGAGTTCTCCCCTCGGTCTCCCCTTCTTGCAGCTTAAGAGACCAAGTGCCGTGAGGTGTTCCTGGCACCGCTTTCTGTCTAAAGTCCTTGGCAGCTTTGTTCGCCTTTTTCTGGATACTCTGGAGTAGCTTTCACACCTAGCTTTCACCTTTATCCTGTGGTGACCAAGCCGGGACTCGAGGTGTTTCCTCCCCAGTGCAGAGCAGAGCAGAGCAGGGCAGCCGCATCTGTTGAGCGGCTGGTGATGCTGTGCTGGCTGCACTCCAGGACACGGTTGTCCCTGTAGGCTGCCAGGGCAGTGCCAGCTCATGTTCACCTTGCTGTTGATCAGACCCTGCAGATCCCTTTCAGAGGGCTACTCCCCAGCTTCTTGCTCCTCAGTCTGTGTGGACCTCCCGAGCTGGAAAACCTGGCAATAGCCCGGGTTGGACTTGACGGGACTGGTGATTGGCCAGCCCTGCAGTCTGTCCAGATCCCTCTGCAGGGCCTCCCTGACCTCAAGAGCGTCAACAGGTCCCCTCAGATCTGTGTCATCGGCTAACCTGGTCAGAGCATCCAGGTCTTTCAAGGAGACATTGAGGAGGCCTGTCCCTGAGATGGATCCGTGTGGAAGCCAGTTAGTGTCTGAGTCACCATCCCAATGTGTCCCCGGTGCCCGTGACCCTTTGATCACCGCCCATCAGCCCGTGTCTGACGCCCCGCTGGGTGTTTTGTGTGCTTGGGAGACGAGAGGCATTGGCAAGTGTTTTGCAAGAGGTCTTTATTTAGTGGGGAATAAATAAGGGAATAAATAGTTGGGAGTCATTGTCAAAATAAATAGAAGGTGTTGTGTGAGGAGAGGAGCAGGTGGTGGGGGGTGAGGGTGCAGGGCGGTGTTTGGAGCGTCTGTTGAGGTGGGTGCGGTGAGTTGGGGTGGTTGTTGTTGGAGGAGGCCGTGCTGAAGGAGGGCCGGAGCTGGGTTGGGGTTGTTGGAGGTGGTTGTTCTAGTTGTGGGTGGTGCTGGTGAGGTTGTGGAGGTGCTGGAAGCAGAGGCGAGCTTCGAGGTAGACGTGGTGCCAGGCGCAGTCACTGTGGTTGTTGGCACTGAGGAAGCTGTGGATGTGCCTGAAGTACCTGTTGATGTTGAGCGTGAGGAGCGTGGTGTTGTCCTTGAGGCATTGCTGGAGGCGCCGTGTGTGTTGGTCGAGGGTGTTGAGGAGGTCGTCTCGTGCGGGGTTGTTCCATTGTTGCGGGATTCGGTTGCTGCTGAGGGTGTGGAGAAGGTTGCTGAGGATGGCGAACACTCTGTGTTGGAGGTTCTGGTGGTGTTGGTTGTGTGGGAAGGCGTCGTGGAAGAAGGGCGGCAGTTGTTGCTGGCAGGTGGAGTTGGGAGCCATGGTGCGGAGGAGGTGGAGGCCGTGTGCAGGGAGGGAGCGTGGGATGTGGCAGGCGAGGGCGGTGGGGAGAAGCGCCGCAAGGAGGAGGAGCAGGAGGTGTGGGGCGTGGGGCGCAGGCATGGTGGGCGTGCGGGTGGTGCGTGGGTGGTGTCGGTGAGGCGTGTGGCAAGGCCGGGTGGTGGCTGTGCTCGGGGCAGTGTGGGGTGGTCATCTTTATGTAGCGGGGTGGCTTTCCCTTTCTGTCTTTGGGGTGACCACGAGTTTCCGCGCGTGGTTTGGAGTTGGGTCTGGTGTCTGTGGGGGTCTCGGGGAAGTGCGTGTGTGGGGTGTCCGTGGGAAGGGTGGTGTTGTAGCTTTGGTTGGGTGTGCAGGAGCAGGAGGTGGCTGTGGTGGTTGAGTGGGGGAGACGTGGCATGGCTGGGGCAGAGCCCTCGTGGTCATGTGTGGTGGGGAAGTGGGGAGGGTTTCCCTGTCGGGTGCCTCTGGGTTGCGGCTGAAGTTTCCCTTCCTGCGCTGGTGTCTCTTCCGTCCGCGGTGGCTGGTGTTGGCTGTGGGACGTTTGCCTTTCCCTTTCGCCTTTGGTTTCGTCTTGGCTGGTCTTTCCTTGAGTGTTGGGAAGGGCCGTGAAGTGATGTCAGTGGGCAGAGGCTGGGGCGCCCTGTGGTGGAGGGAAGGCCTGGGGGTGGTGCTGGTGTTGCTGGGGAGGAGTTTTGTGTGGGTGTGGGCACTTGAGGCTTGTGTGTGTTCCTGGCTGGAGCTGCCCCAGGTGGAGCGTCGGAAGGCGTTGAGGATGGGGCAGAGAGGCAGGAGGAGTGCAAGCTCCTTCACGTATAAAGGAATAACGGAGGTTTTTTCTTCATAGAATCATAGGTTTAGATGTTGTCTTGTGATGGAAGGAACCAAGAAGGGTCATCCAGTTCAAGCCATGTTGCTTCACAGACCCCAAAAATTCCTAACGTTTTCCCGAGAGCAATGTCCAAATGTTTCTTGGGTATCCAACCTAATCTTCCCTTTGCCCATCTTCCTGCTCTGCCTTCCAGTGTTGTCATGGGTTGATAGAGTGGAGACATCAGAGGCTTATTCTTTCTTTGTTTGGAAGCCGTAGAGTGCAATGAGGTCTGTCCTCTGTCTTCTCTTTCCTAGTCTGACCGGGTCCAGTGGCTTCAGCTGTTCCTCGTACGGATTCCCCTGTAGAGCCTTTGCCATCTTTGTGCCTCTTCTCTGGACACTCTCCAGTAGCTTTACGCCTTCTTTTATCCTGTGGTGCCCAAAGCAACGCTCAAGGTGGGGCTGCATGAGTGCAGAGGAGAGCGGGAGAGTCACAGACTCATAGAATAGTTTGGGTTGGAAAGGACCTTAAATATTATCTTATTCCAAGCCCTGCCGTTGTCGGGGGCGCCTCCCTCGAGGTCAGTCTGCTCCAGGCCCCATCCAAGGTGGCCTTGAAACGTGCAGGGATGGGGCAGCCACAGCTTCCCTGGGCAACATGTGCCAGTGCCTCACCGTTAACGGTGAAGAAGTTCTTCCTAATGTCGAGTGTAAATCTGTCCCTCTCCGCTTTATACCTGTTACCACTTGTCTTATCACCGCAAGCCTTTGTGCACAGTCCCTCACCAGCTTTGCTGTAGCCCCGTCAGGTGCTGGAAGGTTACTCTAAGGTCTCCTGGGAGCCTTCTTTTCTTCAGGCTGAACAATCCCAACTCCCTCAGCCTGTCCTCGTATGGGAGGTGCTCCAGCCCTCTGATCATCTTTGTAGCCCTCGTTGGGACCCGCTCCAAGAGCTCCATATCCTTCTTATATTGAGGATTCCAGAAGTGGACGCACAAGGTCTCACAAAAGAGGAAGAGAGGGGCAGAATGCCCTCCCTTGTCCTGCTGGCCACGCTTCTTCTGATGCAGGCCAAGAGATGGTTGACCTTCTGGGTTGCAAGTGCACATTGTCGGCTCATGTCGAGCTTCTGGTCGACCTGCACCCCCAAGTCCTTCTCTGCAGAGAAGCTCTCAACCACAGCTCTCCTGCATCGTGTACTGAGACTGGGGATTGCCCCAGCCCAGGTAATACAACCCTGCGCTTTTCCTTGTTGAGCGTCATGAAATTCTTACAGGCCTGTCCCGGTGCCTCTGGATGACATCCCATCCCTCCTGTGTGGCAACTGCCCTGCTCAGCTTGGTGTCATCTGCAAACTTTCTGACGTTTCTGCAAGCATCTCGTTGTCGATCGAGATGTTAAACGGCAGTGATGTGAGTAGGGAGCTGTGAGGGTCACCACTTGTCACGGATCTCCCATTGGGACTTTGAGCCATTGAGCACCGCTCTCTCAGTGCGACCATCCGAAGAGTTTCTTTTGCAGCGAACCGTTCACCCATGTAATCCTTCTCTGTCCAGATGAGATGTAAGGATGTTGTGGGGGACCGTGTCCCAGGCTTTACAGAAGCCCAGATAGATCACGTATGTCGGTTCACCCTTGTCCACGTCTGTGGTTTCCCCGTCATAGAAAGCCACCAGGTTGATCCTACAGGATTTTCCCCTGGTAGTTACCGTTAATCGCCTCCATATCCTTCATGTCCTTTAGCAGAGCTTCCAGGAGGATGTGTTCTGTGATCTTCCAAGGCCCAGAGGTGAGGCTGACAGGTCAGTCACTCCGTGGGTTCATCTTTCCTGCCCTTTTAAAACATGGGTATGACGTTGCTCTTCTTCCAGTCACCAGGGACTTCTCCTCATTGTTGTGACTTTTCAAGTCTTATGGAGAGTGGCCTGGCGAGCACATCAGCCAATTCCCTGAGGACTCTGGGATGCATCTCATCAGATCCCGTAGACTTATTGATGTTGGGGTTCCTCGGGTGGTCTCGAACCTGATTGTCCTCTACAGTGGGAGGGGGTTTCCCCGCCCCGGTGACCATTTTGAGATGTTTGTGGGTGTGAGCACTTGAGGCTTGTGTGTGTGAGTGGATGGAGCTCCCCCAGATGGTGTCTTGGAAGGTGTTGAGGATGGGACAGAAAGGCAGGATTGCAGACTCTGTAGAGAAGTGTTAAGGGAGGCATCTTCTTCATGGAATGATGGGTTGATAGGTGTACCGGAGATGGAAATGACCTTCGAGGATCATCCAGTCCAACTCTTGTCCCTGCACTGGACAACACCAGATGTCACGGTGTGTGTGACTATGGGTCTTGTCTGTCAAAGGTGTCTGGAGCATTATCAGGCTTGGCATCCATGGCTCCTTCCCGGGGTTCCCTGTCGCAGTGCTGCACCCGTGGCCTGAGTGAGGAAGCTTTGCTAATATCCAGCCCAGGCCTCCCCTTGCCCCCCGCCTTCCTGCCGTTCCCTGGGGTCCGATAGTTGGTCACCACAGGGGAGACGTGAGTGACTGCTCCTTCCCTTCTTTAGAAGCTGTGGATGATGATGAGTTCTCCCCTCGGTCTCCCCTTCTTGCAGCTTAAGAGACCAAGTGCCGTGAGGTGTTCCTGGCACCGCTTTCTGTCTAAAGTCCTTGGCAGCTTTGTTCGCCTTTTTCTGGATACTCTGGAGTAGCTTTCACACCTAGCTTTCACCTTTATCCTGTGGTGACCAAGCCGGGACTCGAGGTGTTTCCTCCCCAGTGCAGAGCAGAGCAGAGCAGGGCAGCCGCATCTGTTGAGCGGCTGGTGATGCTGTGCTGGCTGCACTCCAGGACACGGTTGTCCCTGTAGGCTGCCAGGGCAGTGCCAGCTCATGTTCACCTTGCTGTTGATCAGACCCTGCAGATCCCTTTCAGAGGGCTACTCCCCAGCTTCTTGCTCCTCAGTCTGTGTGGACCTCCCGAGCTGGAAAACCTGGCAATAGCCCGGGTTGGACTTGACGGGACTGGTGATTGGCCAGCCCTGCAGTCTGTCCAGATCCCTCTGCAGGGCCTCCCTGACCTCAAGAGCGTCAACAGGTCCCCTCAGATCTGTGTCATCGGCTAACCTGGTCAGAGCATCCAGGTCTTTCAAGGAGACATTGAGGAGGCCTGTCCCTGAGATGGATCCGTGTGGAAGCCAGTTAGTGTCTGAGTCACCATCCCAATGTGTCCCCGGTGCCCGTGACCCTTTGATCACCGCCCATCAGCCCGTGTCTGACGCCCCGCTGGGTGTTTTGTGTGCTTGGGAGACGAGAGGCATTGGCAAGTGTTTTGCAAGAGGTCTTTATTTAGTGGGGAATAAATAAGGGAATAAATAGTTGGGAGTCATTGTCAAAATAAATAGAAGGTGTTGTGTGAGGAGAGGAGCAGGTGGTGGGGGGTGAGGGTGCAGGGCGGTGTTTGGAGCGTCTGTTGAGGTGGGTGCGGTGAGTTGGGGTGGTTGTTGTTGGAGGAGGCCGTGCTGAAGGAGGGCCGGAGCTGGGTTGGGGTTGTTGGAGGTGGTTGTTCTAGTTGTGGGTGGTGCTGGTGAGGTTGTGGAGGTGCTGGAAGCAGAGGCGAGCTTCGAGGTAGACGTGGTGCCAGGCGCAGTCACTGTGGTTGTTGGCACTGAGGAAGCTGTGGATGTGCCTGAAGTACCTGTTGATGTTGAGCGTGAGGAGCGTGGTGTTGTCCTTGAGGCATTGCTGGAGGCGCCGTGTGTGTTGGTCGAGGGTGTTGAGGAGGTCGTCTCGTGCGGGGTTGTTCCATTGTTGCGGGATTCGGTTGCTGCTGAGGGTGTGGAGAAGGTTGCTGAGGATGGCGAACACTCTGTGTTGGAGGTTCTGGTGGTGTTGGTTGTGTGGGAAGGCGTCGTGGAAGAAGGGCGGCAGTTGTTGCTGGCAGGTGGAGTTGGGAGCCATGGTGCGGAGGAGGTGGAGGCCGTGTGCAGGGAGGGAGCGTGGGATGTGGCAGGCGAGGGTGGTGGGGAGAAGCGCCGCAAGGAGGAGGAGCAGGAGGTGTGGGGCGTGGGGCGCAGGCATGGTGGGCGTGCGGGTGGTGCGTGGGTGGTGTCGGTGAGGCGTGTGGCAAGGCCGGGTGGTGGCTGTGCTCGGGGCAGTGTGGGGTGGTCGTCTTTATGTAGCGGGGTGGCTTTCCCTTTCTGTCTTTGGGGTGGCCACGAGTTTCCGCGCGTGGTTTGGAGTTGGGTCTGGTGTCTGTGGGGGTCTCGGGGAAGTGCGTGTGCGGGGTGTCCGTGGGAAGGGCGGTGTTGTAGCTTTGGTTGGGTGTGCAGGAGCAGGAGGTGGCTGTGGTGGTTGAGTGGGGGAGACGTGGCATGGCTGGGGCAGAGCCCTCGTGGTCATGTGTGGTGGGGAAGTGGGGAGGGTTTCCCTGTCGGGTGCCTCTGGGTTGCGGCTGAAGTTTCCCTTCCTGCGCTGGTGTCTCTTCCGTCCGCGGTGGCTGGTGTTGGCTGTGGGACGTTTGCCTTTCCCTTTCGCCTTTGGTTTCGTCTTGGCTGGTCTTTCCTTGAGTGTTGGGAAGGGCCGTGAAGTGATGTCAGTGGGCAGAGGCTGGGGCGCCCCGTGGTGGAGGGAAGGCCTGGGGGTGGTGCTGGTGTTGCTGGGGAGGAGTTTTGTGTGGGTGTGGGCACTTGAGGCTTGTGTGTGTTCCTGGCTGGAGCTGCCCCAGGTGGAGCGTCGGAAGGCGTTGAGGATGGGGCAGAGAGGCAGGAGGAGTGCAAGCTCCTTCACGTATAAAGGAATAACGGAGGTTTTTTCTTCATAGAATCATAGGTTTAGATGTTGTCTTGTGATGGAAGGAACCAAGAAGGGTCATCCAGTTCAAGCGATGTTGCTTCACAGACCCCAAAAATTCCTAACGTTTTCCCGAGAGCAACGTCTGAAATTTTCTTGGGTATCCAACCTAATCTTCCCTTTGCCCATCTTCCTGCTCTGCCTTCCAGTGTTGTCATGGGTTGATAGAGTGGAGACATCAGAGGCTTATTCTTTCTTTGTTTGGAAGCCGTAGAGTGCAATGAGGTCTGTCCTCTGTCTCCTCTTTCCTAGTCTGACCTGGTCCAGTGGCTTCAGCTGTTCCTCGTACGGATTCCCCTGTAGAGCCTTTGCCATCTTTGTGCCTCTTCTCTGGACACTCTCCAGTAGCTTTACGCCTTCTTTTATCCTGTGGTGCCCAAAGCAACGCTCAAGGTGGGGCTGCATGAGTGCAGAGGAGAGCGGGAGAGTCACAGACTCATAGAATAGTTTGGGTTGGAAAGGACCTTAAATATTATCTTATTCCAAGCCCTGCCGTTGTCGGGGGCGCCTCCCTCGAGGTCAGTCTGCCTGGGGCCCCATCCAAGGTGGCCTTGAAACGTGCAGGGATGAGGCAGCCACAGCTTCCCTGGGCAACGTGTGCCAGTGCCTCACCGTTAACGGTGAAGAAGTTCTTCCTAATGTCGAGTGTAAATCTGTCCCTCTCCGCTTTATACCTGTTACCACTTGTCTTATCACCGCAAGCCTTTGTGCACAGTCCCTCACCAGCTTTGCTGTAGCCCCGTCAGGTGCTGGAAGGTTACTCTAAGGTCTCCTGGGAGCCTTCTTTTCTTCAGGCTGAACAATCCCAACTCCCTCAGCCTGTCCTCGTATGGGAGGTGCTCCAGCCCTCTGATCATCTTTGTAGCCCTCGTTGGGACCCGCTCCAAGAGCTTCATATCCTTCTTATATTGAGGATTCCAGAAGTGGACGCACAAGGTCTCACAAAAGAGGAAGAGAGGGGCAGAATGCCCTCCCTTGTCCTGCTGGCCACGCTTCTTCTGATGCAGGCCAAGAGATGGTTGACCTTCTGGGTTGCAAGTGCACATTGTCGGCTCATGTCGAGCTTCTGGTCGACCTGCACCCCCAAGTCCTTCTCTGCAGAGAAGCTCTCAACCACAGCTCTCCTGCATCGTGTACTGAGACTGGGGATTGCCCCAACCCACGTAATACAACCCTGCGCTTTTCCTTGTTGAGCGTCATGAAATTCTTACAGGCCTGTCCCGGTGCCTCTGGATGACATCCCATCCCTCCTGTGTGGCAACTGCCCTGCTCAGTTTGGTGTCATCTGCAAACTTTCTGACGTTTCTGCAAGCATCTCGTTGTCGATCGAGATGTTAAACGGCAGTGATGTGAGTAGGGAGCTGTGAGGGTCACCACTTGTCACGGATCTCCCATTGGGACTTTGAGCCATTGAGCACCGCTCTCTCAGTGCGACCATCCGAAGAGTTTCTTTTGCAGCGAACCGTTCACCCATGTAATCCTTCTCTGTCCAGATGAGATGTAAGGATGTTGTGGGGGACCGTGTCCCAGGCTTTACAGAAGCCCAGATAGATCACGTATGTCGGTTCACCCTTGTCCACGTCTGTGGTTTCCCCGTCATAGAAAGCCACCAGGTTGATCCTACAGGATTTTCCCCTGGTAGTTACCGTTAATCGCCTCCATATCCTTCATGTCCTTTAGCAGAGCTTCCAGGAGGATGTGTTCTGTGATCTTCCAAGGCCCAGAGGTGAGGCTGACAGGTCAGTCACTCCGTGGGTTCATCTTTCCTGCCCTTTTAAAACATGGGTATGACGTTGCTCTTCTTCCAGTCACCAGGGACTTCTCCTCATTGTTGTGACTTTTCAAGTCTTATGGAGAGTGGCCTGGCGAGCACATCAGCCAATTCCCTGAGGACTCTGGGATGCATCTCATCAGATCCCGTAGACTTATTGATGTTGGGGTTCCTCGGGTGGTCTCGAACCTGATTGTCCTCTACAGTGGGAGGGGGTTTCCCCGCCCCGGTGACCATTTTGAGATGTTTGTGGGTGTGAGCACTTGAGGCTTGTGTGTGTGAGTGGATGGAGCTCCCCCAGATGGTGTCTTGGAAGGTGTTGAGGATGGGACAGAAAGGCATGATTGCAGACTCTGTGGAGAAGTGTTAAGGGAGGCATCTTCTTCATAGAATGACGGGTTGGTAGGTGTATCAGAGACGGAAATGACCTTCAAGGATAATCCAGTCCAACTCTTGTCCCTGCGCTGGAGAACCCCAGATGTCACGGTGTGTGTGACTATGGGTATTGTCCAAAGGTGTCTGGAGCTTTGTCAGGCTTGGCATCCATGGCTCCTTCCCGGGGTTCCATGTCGCAGTGCTGCACCCGCAGCCTGAGTGAAGAAGCTTTGCTAATATCCAGCCCAGGCCTCCCCTTGCCCCCCACCTTCCTGCCATTCCCTGGGGTCTGATAGTTGGTCACCACAGGGGAGACGTGAGTGACTGCTCCTTCCCTTCTTTAGAAGCTGTGGATGATGATGAGTTCTCCCCTCGGTCTCCCCTTCTTGAGGCTTAAGAGACCAAGTGCCGTGAGGTGTTCCTGGCACCGCTTTCTGTCTAAAGTCCTTGGCAGCTTTGTTCGCCTTTTTCTGGATACTCTGGAGTAGCTTTCACACCTAGCTTTCACCTTTATCCTGTGGTGACCAAGCCGGGACTCGAGGTAATTTCTTCCCCAGTGCAGAGCAGAGCAGAGCAGGGCAGCCGCATCCGTTGAGCAGCTGGCGATGCCATGCTGGCTGCACTCCAGGACACGGTTGTCCCTGTAGGCTGCCAGGGCAGTGCGGGCTCATGTTCACCTTGCCGTTGATCAGACCATAGAATCATAGAAACATAGAATCACCAGGTTGGAAGGGACCCAATGGATCATTGAGTCCAAGCATTCCTATAAAACACTAAACTGTGTCCGTCAGGACCTTATCTACCTGTGCCTTAAACACCTCCAGGGAAGGTGAATCAACCACCTCCCTGGGCAGCCTATTCCAATGCCCAATGACCCTCTGTGTGAAAAACTTGTTCCTAATTTCTAGCCTAAGTCTCCCCTGGCGGAGCTTGAGGCCATTCCCTCTTGTCCTGTCCCCTGTCACTTGGGAGAAGAGGCCAGCTCCCTCCTCTCCACAACCTCCTTTCAGGTAGTTGTAGAGAGTAATGAGGTCTCCTCTCAACCTCCTTTTCTCCAGGCTAAACAACCCCAGCTCTCTCAGCTGCTCCTCATAGGGTCCGTTCTCCAGCCCCTTCACCAGCCTCGTTGCTCTTCTCTGGACTTGCTCCAGAGCCTCAACATCCTTCTTGTGGTGAGTGGCCCAGAACTGAACACAGGATTCAAGGTGCAGCCTCACCAGAGCTGAGTATGAAGTGAGAATAACCTCCCTGGCCCTGCTGGTCACACCGTTTCTGATACAAGCCAAGATGCCATTGGCCTTCTTGGCCACCTGGGCACACTGCTGCCTCATATTCAGTTGGCTGTCGACCAACACCCCCAGGTCCTTCTCCTGCAGGCAGTTTTCCAGCCAGACTTCTCCCAGTCTGTAGCTCTGCATAGGGTTGTTGTGCCCCAAGTACAGGACGTGGCATTTGGCCGTGTTAAACCCTATGCCGTTGGACTCTGCCCAGCGGTCCAGCCTGTTTTGGTCCCTTTGCAGAGCCTCCCTACCCTCCAGCAGATTGACACTTCCACACAGCTTTGTGTCATCTGCAAACTTGCTAAGGGTACCCTCAATGCCCTCATCCAGGTCATTGATGAAGACATTGATCAGGGCTGGACCCAGCACTGAGCCCTGGGGAACCCCACTTGTCACTGGCCTCCAGCTGGATTTAACACCATTTCCTACCACTCTCTGGGCCCGGCCATCCAGCCAGTTTTCTGCCCAGGAGAGTGTGCTCCCGTCCAGCCTAGAGGCTGACAGTTTCTGTAGCAGACTGCTGTGAGACCCTGCAGATCCCTTTCCAGAGGGCTACTCCCTAGCTTCTTGCTCCTCAGTCTGTGTGGACCTCCCGAGCTGGAAAACCTGGCAATAGCCCGGGTTGGACTTGATGGGACTGGTGATTGGCCAGCCCTGCAGTCTGTCCAGATCCCTCTGCAGGGGCTCCCTGACCTCAAGAGCGTCAACAGGTCCCCTCAGGTCTGTGTCATCGGCTAACCTGGTCAGAGCATCCAGGTCTTTCAAGGAGACATTGAGGAGGCCTGTCCCTGAGATGGATCCGTGTGGAAGCCAGTTAGTGTCCGGGTCACCATCCCGATGTGTCCCCGGTGCCCGTGACCCTTTGATCACCGCCCATCAGCCCGTGTCTGACGCCCCGCTGGGTGTTTTGTGTGCTTGGAGACGAGAGGCATTGGCAAGCGTTTTGCAAGAGGTCTTTATTTAGTGGGGAATAAATAAGGGAATAAATAGTTGGGAGTCATTGTCAAAATAAATAGAAGGAGTTGTGTGAGGAGAGGAGCAGGTGGTGGGGGGTGAGGGTGCAGGGCGGTGTTTGGAGCGTCTGTTGAGGTGGGTGCGGTGAGTTGGGGTGGTTGTTGTTGGAGGAGGCCGTGCTGAAGGAGGGCCGGAGCTGGGTTGGGGTTGTTGGAGGTGGTTGTTCTAGTTGTGGGTGGTGCTGGTGAGGTTGTGGAGGTGCTGGAAGCAGAGGCGAGCTTCGAGGTAGACGTGGTGCCAGGCGCAGTCACTGTGGTTGTTGGCACTGAGGAAGCTGTGGATGCGCCTGAAGTACCTGTTGATGTTGAGCGTGAGGAGCGTGGTGTTGTCCTTGAGGCATTGCTGGAGGCGCCGTGTGTGTTGGTCGAGGGTGTTGAGGAGGTCGTCTCGTGCGGGGTTGTTCCATTGTTGCGGGATTCGGTTGCTGCTGAGGGTGTGGAGAAGGTTGCTGAGGATGGCGAACACTCTGTGTTGGAGGTTCTGGTGGTGTTGGTTGTGTGGGAAGGCGTCGTGGAAGAAGGGCGGCAGTTGTTGCTGGCAGGTGGAGTTGGGAGCCATGGTGCGGAGGAGGTGGAGGCCGTGTGCAGGGAGGGAGCGTGGGATGTGGCAGGCGAGGGTGGTGGGGAGAAGCGCCGCAAGGAGGAGGAGCAGGAGGTGTGGGGCGTGGGGCGCAGGCATGGTGGGCGTGCGGGTGGTGCGTGGGTGGTGTCGGTGAGGCGTGTGGCAAGGCCGGGTGGTGGCTGTGCTCGGGGCAGTGTGGGGTGGTCGTCTTTATGTAGCGGGGTGGCTTTCCCTTTCTGTCTTTGGGGTGGCCACGAGTTTCCGCGCGTGGTTTGGAGTTGGGTCTGGTGTCTGTGGGGGTCTCGGGGAAGTGCGTGTGCGGGGTGTCCGTGGGAAGGGCGGTGTTGTAGCTTTGGTTGGGTGTGCAGGAGCGGGAGGTGGCTGTGGTGGTTGAGTGGGGGAGATGTGGCATGGCTGGGGCAGAGCCCTCGTGGTCATGTGTGGTGGGGAAGTGGGGAGGGTTTCCCTGTCGGGTGCCTCTGGGTTGCGGCTGAAGTTTCCCTTCCTGCGCTGGTGTCTCTTCCGTCCGCGGTGGCTGGTGTTGGCTGTGGGACGTTTGCCTTTCCCTTTCGCCTTTGGTTTCGTCTTGGCTGGTCTTTCCTTGAGTGTTGGGAAGGGCCGTGAAGTGATGTCAGTGGGCAGAGGCTGGGGCGCCCCGTGGTGGAGGGAAGGCCTGGGGGTGGTGCTGGTGTTGCTGGGGAGGAGTTTTGTGTGGGTGTGGGCACTTGAGGCTTGTGTGTGTTCCTGGCTGGAGCTGCCCCAGGTGGAGCGTCGGAAGGCGTTGAGGATGGGGCAGAGAGGCAGGAGGAGTGCAAGCTCCTTCACGTATAAAGGAATAACGGAGGTTTTTTCTTCATAGAATCATAGGTTTAGATGTTGTCTTGTGATGGAAGGAACCAAGAAGGGCCATCCAGTTCAAGCGATGTTGCTTCACAGACCCCAAAAATTCCTAACGTTTTCCCGAGAGCAACGTCTGAAATTTTCTTGGTTATCCAACCTAATCTTCCCTTTGCCCATCTTCCTGCTCTGCCTTCCAGTGTTGTCATGGGTTGATAGAGTGGAGACATCAGAGGCTTATTCTTTCTTTGTTTGGAAGCCGTAGAGTGCAATGAGGTCTGTCCTCTGTCTCCCTCCATATCCTTCATATCCTTTAGCAGAGCTTCCAGGAGGATGTGTTCTGTGATCTTCCAAGGCCCAGAGATGAGGCTGACAGGTCAGTCACTCCGTGGGTTCATCTTTTCTGCCCTTTTAAAACATGGGTATGACGTTGCCCTTCTTCCAGTCACCAGGGACTTCTCCTCATTGTTGTGACTTTTCAAGTCTCATGGAGAGTTGCTTGGCAAGCACGTCAGCCAATTCCCTGAGGACTCTGGGATGCATCTCATCAGATCCCGTAGACTTATTGATGTTGGGGTTCCTCGGGTGGTCTCGAACCTGATCGTCCTCTACGGTGGGAGGGGGTTTCCCCGCCCCGGTGACCATTTTGAGGTGTTTGTGGGTGTGAGCACTTGAGGCTTGTGTGTGTGACTGGATGGAGCTCCCCCAGATGGTGTCTTGGAAGGTGTTGAGGATGGGACAGAAAGGCAGGATTGCAGACTCTGTAGAGAAGTGTTAAGGGAGGCATCTTCTTCATGGAATGACGGGTTGATAGGTGTACCGGAGATGGAAAGGACCTTCGAGGATCATCCAGTCCAACTCTTGTCCCTGCACTGGAGAACCCCAGATGTCACGGTGTGTGTGACTATGGGTATTGTCCAAAGGTGTCTGGAGCATTGTCAGGCTTGGCATCCATGGCTCCTTCCCGGGGTTCCCTGTCGCAGTGCTGCACCCGTGGCCTGAGTGAGGAAGCTTTGCTAATATCCAGCCCAGGCCTCCCCTTGCCCCCCGCCTTCCTGCCATTCCCTGGGGTCCGATAGTTGGTCACCACAGGGGAGACGTGAGTGACTGCTCCTTCCCTTCTTTAGAAGCTGTGGATGATGATGAGTTCTCCCCTCGGTCTCCCCTTCTTGCAGCTTAAGAGACCAAGTGCCGTGAGGTGTTCCTGGCACCGCTTTCTGTCTAAAGTCCTTGGCAGCTTTGTTCGCCTTTTTCTGGATACTCTGGAGTAGCTTTCACACCTAGCTTTCACCTTTATCCTGTGGTGACCAAGCCGGGACTCGAGGTAATTTCTTCCCCAGAGCAGAGCAGGGCAGCCGCATCTGTTGAGCGGCTGGTGATGCTGTGCTGGCTGCACTCCAGGACACGGTTGTCCCTGTAGGCTGCCAGGGCAGTGCCGGCTCATGTTCACCTTGCTGTTGATCAGACCCTGCAGATCCCTTTCCAGAGGGCTACTCCCCAGCTTCTTGCTCCTCAGTCTGTGTGAACCTCCCGAGCTGGAAAACCTGGCAATAGCCCGGGTTGGACTTGACGGGACTGGTGATTGGCCAGTCCTGCAGTCTGTCCAGGTCCCTCTGCAGGGGCTCCCTGACCTCAAGAGCGTCAACAGGTCCCCTCAGGTCTGTGTCATCAGCTAACCTGGTCAGAGCATCCAGGTCTTTCAAGGAGACAGTGAGGAGGCCTGTCCCTGAGATGGATCCGTTTGGAAGCCAGTTAGTGTCTGGGTCACCATCCCGATGTGTCCCCGGTGCCCGTGACCCTTTGATCACCGCCCATCAGCCCGTGTCTGACGCCCCGCTGGGTGTTTTGTGTGCTTGGAGACGAGAGGCATTGGCAAGCGTTTTGCAAGAGGTCTTTATTTAGTGGGGAATAAATAAGGGAATAAATAGTTGGGAGTCATTGTCAAAATAAATAGAAGGAGTTGTGTGAGGAGAGGAGCAGGCGGTGAGGGGTGAGGGTGCAGGGCGGTGTTTGGAGCGTCTGTTGAGGTGGGTGCGGTGAGTTGGGGTGGTTGTTGTTGGAGGAGGCCGTGCTGAAGGAGGGCCGGAGCTGGGTTGGGGTTGTTGGAGGTGGTTGTTCTAGTTGTGGGTGGTGCTGGTGAGGTTGTGGAGGTGCTGGAAGCAGAGGCGAGCTTCGAGGTAGACGTGGTGCCAGGCGCAGTCACTGTGGTTGTTGGCACTGAGGAAGCTGTGGATGCGCCTGAAGTACCTGTTGATGTTGAGCGTGAGGAGCGTGGTGTTGTCCTTGAGGCATTGCTGGAGGCGCCGTGTGTGTTGGTCGAGGGTGTTGAGGAGGTCGTCTCGTGCGGGGTTGTTCCATTGTTGCGGGATTCGGTTGCTGCTGAGGGTGTGGAGAAGGTTGCTGAGGATGGCGAACACTCTGTGTTGGAGGTTCTGGTGGTGTCGGTTGTGTGGGAAGGCGTCGTGGAAGAAGGGCGGCAGTTGTTGCTGGCAGGTGGAGTTGGGAGCCATGGTGCGGAGGAGGTGGAGGCCGTGTGCAGGGAGGGAGCGCGGGATGTGGCAGGCAAGGGCGGTGGGGAGAAGCGCCGCAAGGAGGAGGAGCAGGAGGTGTGGGGCGTGGGGCGCAGGCATGGTGGGCGTGCGGGTGGTGCGTGGGTGGTGTCGGTGAGGCGTGTGGCAAGGCTGGGTGGTGGCTGTGCTTGGGGCAGTGTGGGGTGGTCGTCTTTATGTAGCGGGGTGGCTTTCCCTTTCTGTCTTTGGGGTGGCCACGAGTTTCCGCGCGTGGTTTGGAGTTGGGTCTGGTGTCTGTAGGGGTCTTGGGGAAGTGCATGTGCCAAGTTGCTCAAGGAGGGATCCAATATGATTTTTTGGTTGCCTTTAGTCATACTATATATGTAGTTGTCCATCTGAGATTTGAAATTGCAGTCATGGTGACAGATTGGGCAGTTTTGTTGCTTGTTTGGGTTTTTTGTGGTTTTTCTTTTCCTTCCATGTTCTTTGTCATAGTTGTTGTGTTTCACTGAATTTCCCTTCCTGCCTAAGTTTCTTGTCTTTATGTAATGCTCCAGAATTGTTTGTGGTTTTTTGCTTTCAGTACGTTTTTCATCATTGTTTTTTGTTTGAGTACATCATTAATTTTTTTTTTTTTTGGAGATTACTTAAATGGTGTATTTCTTAGAATTCCTTGGGGTCATTCTGGACGTTATCAGCTGTCCATTGAGCTTGGCTTCACTCACAACATATTTTCCTGAGTAATTTCATAGGATCTCCAGCTATGGAGAAGGCTGCTAGGATCATCACATCTAACCATTCTAATTGGTCACTAAACTATGTCCCACAGCAACTCATCCACCCGTCCCTTAAACACCTCCAGGGAAGGTGAATCAACCACCTCCGTTGGTAACCTTTCCCAGTGCCCAATGACCTTCCAGTAGTGGACCTAGAAGAATGATATAAGGCAGTGATCTTTTTTTCATCAGTAAAAAATGTGTGAGCACTTGCCACCAGTATGGTTTTTTTTCTGAATTATATACATAAACTACTGTACTAATATGTATGTTACAAAACCTACACAACAAATCAAAACTGAAAAAAGTGAGAGGGAGGTTAGACAAACAGAATGTTTAGATTTGAAAAATTTTATTTGTTAATGGTACCATAACCACTTTATTTATACACCCTGATGGATTGTCTTACATGCTTCTTTTTTGGAGACCTGATCTGAGGTCTCCTTTAACACACTTAAATGCGTTTTCACAGAATCACTAGGTAGGAAAAAAACCCAGGGTCATAGAGTGCAACCATCCCTATCAGTCACTAAACCCTGCCCCTCAGCATCTCATCCATCCGTCTTTTAAATATCTCCAGGGATGGTGACTCCGTCACTTCCCTGGGCAGCCTATTCCAGTGTCCAGTGACCCTTTCCATGGAAAAACTTTTTCCTAATGTCCAAACTGAATGTTTTCTGGCAGAGCTTGAGGCCATTCCCTCTTGTCCTTTCCCCTGTCACTTGGGAGAAGAGGCCAGCCCCCTCCTCACTACAATCTCCTTTCAGATAGTTGTAGAGAGCAATGATGTTTCTCCTCAGTCTCCTCTTCTCCAGGCTAAACACCCCCAGCTCTCTCAGCCGTTCCTCATAAGGCCTGTTCTCCAGCCCCTTCACGAGCTTCGTTTTTCTTCTCTGGACTCGCTCCAGAGCCTCAACATCCTTGTTGTGGTTAGGGGCCCAGAACTGAACACAGGATTCAAGTAGCGGTCTCACCAGTGCTGAGTACAGAGGGAGAATAACCTTCCTGGACCTGCTGGTCACACCGTTTCTGATACAAGCCAAGATGCCATTGGCCTTCTTGGCCACCTGGGCACACTGCTGGCTCATGTTCAGTCGCTGTCAACCAACACCCCCAAGGTCTCATCGTCGGCCTGGACTTGCGGAAATCATTTGATACTGTTCCAGGCAACATTCTTGTCTCTAAATGTCTCTTGGAGGCAATTATTTGGTGGATGGCCCACTTGGTAGCTTAGGAATTAACTGCATGACCACACTGAAGGACTTGTGGTTAATAGCTCAGTGTCCAAGTGGAGATTGAGTCGGATTGAGGGCACCTTTAAGCAGTTTTCCAGCATTGCCAGGCTGTGCGATGCGGTTGACTTGCTGGAGGGAAGAGGTGCCGTCCTTGGTACCTGGAGAGGCTTGAGAGATGAACCTGAGTGAACTTCATGAAGTGCAACAAGGGCAAGTTGCAAGGTCCTGCACCTGGGTCAGGGCAGTCTCAAGCCAACTTGCAGGAAGGGCAAGAAGTGGATTGGGAGCTGCCTTGGAGAGGAGGATTTGGTTGTGTTGGTGGATGAGAAGCTCAACATCCCTATCGATATGTGCTTGCAGATCATAAAGCCAGCTGTATCTTGAGCTGCATCAGAAGTAAGTATGACCGGCAGGACAAGGGAGGTGATTCTTCCCTTCTACTCCACTCTCATGAGACCCTACCTGGAGTAGCATGTTCAGGTCTGGAGTCCTGGGGTCCTTAGCATGGTAAAGACACAGAATCACTAGGTTGGAAAAGACCTACAGGATCATCGAGTCCAACGATTCCTATCAGCCACTAAACCTGAGGTGCCCCTGAGCACCTCTTCCACCCATCTTTTAAATACCTTCAGGTCTGGTGGTGGAGCAGAAGAGGCCACAAAGAAGGTAGGTGGGCTGGAGCACCTCCCTTACAAGGACAGGCTGAGAGGGTTACGGGGTTTGAACTCGAAGAAGGGAAGACTCCAGGGAGACCTTACAGTTACCTTCCAGTACTTAAAGGGGCTACAGGAAAGCTGAGGAGTGGCTCTTTATCAGGGGGTGCAGGGATGGGACTAGGAATGATGGTTTTGAGATGAAAGATGGGAGATTTAGAGTAGATCTTGGGAAGAAACTCTTCTGAGGGTTGGTTGCACAGAGAAGTCACAGATGACCCATCCCTGGAGCTGTTCACGACCAGGTTGGATGGAGCTACGAGCAGCTTTAATCCAGTGGAAGGTGTCCATGGCTATGTTCTCTTATATAGTGGAGCAGGTTCCTATACCTGCTTACATGTGAGCACGGGCAGGAGTGGGCCAGTGGTGGTGGTTATATGAGCAGTATTGGGCATCTAATTTTTTTCCCCCCTAGCTTTTTGATGTTTCTTTAGTGGGGTTGGCTGGGCTGTTCCTTGTCCAAAACTCAACAGACGCTGATGGGTCCTCTCCTTTCCTCTTTGAAATGCACCTGCCCGCACACGATGACAATCTCTTCTCTCTTCATTTTTTTGCAAAAAGTCTTTATTTCCAACAAGCAATTAAATAAATAAATACGTAAACATATAAGAAGGCCAGCTAAATAAATAAATAAATAGATCTATAAATAAATAAATAAATAGGTTGGTTTTTGTAATAAATAGTTTTCGGAGGGAGAGTCCCACAGTGTCCATGGTGAACTCCCGCTCCATCAAGGAGGTCGCAGTCTGAGCAGGTTATGTAGCAGCATTAGTAATGAATACTGTTCTTATCCCCATCATCTCACAGCTGTCCAGGAGAGTGTAGCAAAGCAATTTCCTTCTCCACCCTTTTCAGCAAAGGCATAGCTGCAGTATGAGTCTATGGATGGTGCCAGATGCGGGCCGTGACCCTGCCACCATCATGCCCATTTCCCCATTGTTGCAGGCTTGTGGCTGGAAGAGAGGTGTGGGCAGTGCTGAGCAATCCCAGCCTGGACTGCTGCAGCCACTGCTCCAGCAGGAGTTACCAGCCTTGGGTGGGGATGGGTGTTTGGTGGAGGGCAGGAGTAGCTTGGCTCTTCATGTGCTGGAAGAGCCTGTCCACATATTTGAAGCAGAGGTGAGCTTCAAGGCGGACATGGTCCCAGGCGCAGGCGCTGTGGTTGTGGATGTGCAGGAAGTCATGGATGCGCCTGAAGTATTTGTTGATGCTGAGCATGAGGTTGCGGGGCCCATGCCTGTTGAAGGGCATCCTGTGTGCTGGCAGGCATTGCTGGAGGTGCTCGATGTAGTGCTGGAGGCTGTTGAGGAGTTCGTGGCGTGCAGTGTTGTCCCATTGCTCCGGGATGCGGTTGCTGCTGAAGGTGTGGAGGAGGTTGTGCAGGATGGTGAGGACAGCATGTTCGGTTTGCTGCAGGTGGTTGTTGAGTTGAAGGGCATCGGGGAAGAAGGGCGGCTGTTGGTGCTGGCAGGTGGAGTTGGGAGCCATGGTGTGGAGGAGCTGGAGGCTGTTCCATGGCAGGGTGTCATCATGGGGCCGCTGGCAGGCAAGGACAGTGTACAGAGCTGTCAGGAGGAGCAGGATCTGTGGGATGTGTGGTGCAGGCATAGTGGGTTTGTGGATGTAGCCTCAGAGGTGTTGGTCCAGTGTCTGGTGAGGCCGGGTGCCGGTGTACACTGTGCTTGGGATACTGTTGGACGACCACATTTATTCAGTGCCGTGGCTTTCCTTTCATCATCCTGACAGAATTTCCCTGTTCCCATTTTTAGTTTTGCTTTCCATTTGCTTTCTCCTCAGGGCTTTTGTTGTGTTTGTCCAAGCACGAGCAGGAGGCTGTCCCTGCCCTGGGGAAGAAGAGCTGGTTCTTTCCCAGGGCTGCTGCCGGCATGAGAGGGAAGCCCAGCTCCTGTGTTTTGGTTCAGCAGATGTGAAAGCGCAGCAGAAGAAGCTTTTGGGGCAGCTGTGCTGGGGATGCATTTCAGGTTTCCTTTTTGCCTGTTTTGAGAGTTGGTTGTCTTGGCTTTGTTTTCAGGTTTCTCTGTTTTCTTTATTTCAAGCTCTAGTATTATGTGTATATGTGAATTGGTGCATGTTTTGTTTTATTTCTTATTGACAAAGATGTTTAGTTTATTAGGTGGGGGGTTTTTTCCTTCTCTTTTCCTTTCTCTGCAGCACCTCCAGCTTTGCTGGTGGAAGAGTTTTTCCTCTCTCTGTAAAAATCTTGCAGAATAATTTTGGGGTTGTCTGTCATCTCTCCTACCTCCTGAGTTGTCCTCGGTGTCTTTTTTCCCATAAATAAATACATACATGTCCTGAAGGACTTTTCATGCAACTATTCATGAAAAGTTTGTGACTTCTAGGTTTTTTAGTTTTTAATATGTTTTGAATTTGTTCTAGTAATTAGGCAACAGGAAACAGAATGGGAAACAGGAGCTGGTGGGAATATTTGCTTTTGGTGTGCTGGTGCACTTATATTTAGAAAGTGAAATTGGTAAAGTCCTAGATGTATGTCATCACTGCTTCCTGGGAATGCTTCCAGCAGCAAGAGGTACCGGTACTTCCTCGAAGTGCATGGAGGATAGGAGCTGGCGCTAGTATGTGCTGTTGAGTTGCTGGGCTGCTTACAGCTAGAAAGTGAAAGTGAGTGGAGTCTTTGTGCCAGTCGTCAGTGCTTCCTGGGAAGCTTCCAGCAGCAAGGGGTACCGGTGCCTGCCCACGCACGGAGAGCTGGGGTTTCCCCTGTGGTTTGGGAAACGGATTCTTCTAATTCAACTCTTATTGTGTGTGTTGATGCTATAAATTCTCACTCTGGTTAGATATTATTTTTGTGTGTATTACACCAGGCTGTGCCATCTTTTCTGCTAGCCTGTTGCAAGCTGCCTTGAGAGATCTTGGATGACTTACCCAGTGTGCGTGGTATCTAGTGAGCTGCTTGGTAGAGCTTCAATCTATTACATTACATTAGATCACTTAAAATTTTCCAGTCCTTTTCTTTGTTACTTTGAGTCTGTTCCTGATATTTCAGTCTTGACTCTATGCACCTTCTCCTGCATTGCTTCTGTAGGTCAGGAAATACCTGTATTGTTTGAAGAACAGAATATGTCTTCCAATGTTTTCCTCTGAGTGGGCATGAAGTGAAAAGATAATTGACCTGCACTCCTGTTTTCTTACTATGTTTTTATTTCAAATGTGTGTTAGATAGGGATATGCAGTGCTGATGTGGTTTTCTCCCACCTGAGAGGCAGTGGGGATAAACACAATCCTTAAGTACTGTTCTCACACAGATTTGGTTGTGTTTTGTCCAGTTTATATAGGGGAAAATACTAGTGTGTCACTTGTAGTTCATATCCACTGAATCCTCTTCAGATGTCTTCTGCAAATCTGCTTTTTGTGATGTTTTCCTCAGAGAGACATGAGAACTTTGCTTTTGAAAATCCAGCTGAGACTTCTGATGTGATTTTGGCTGAGTTTAAGTGATTTATGCCAGAGTTGGTAATATGGAATTATTTGGGAAGTAAAGGATGAAATATGGCACCATTTCAGGTTACAGAAAGCACCTGCAATACTAAATCTTTACTGGATTATTTCATGTTTGGTGATGGATGATTTGTTGTAGGAAACAGTGATGCACACAAATGGAGCAATGTGGAGGGTGCTGTCAACTCACAGAAAGCATTTGAGGTGCTCTGGAATTTGCAGAGTGGTATCAAGAAAGGAGGATGGTTTTCCAGAGTTGGAGAATGTTTGGAAATGGCTGTGTTAGCAGTTAAAGCATTAGCTCTTGACGGATTGGAGGTGGTGAAGAGTAAAACCCTAAGACTTAAGAGGAAAAACACTCAGTAGAGTGAGAGCCCCACATGTGCAGCTCACCCAGAGAGGGAAAGCCAAACTTTTCTCTTCCAAACTAAAGGCAAAATGTAACTTCTGTTTTGCTGGCATGTCCTGTCACCTTGGAGTGTGAGCTTTCAAGGATAGGGACTGTCTTACCTTCCAATAGAGGACCTAGAAGAATGATATAAGACAGTGATCTTTTTTTCATCAGTAAAAAATGTGTGAGCACTTGCCATCAGAATGGTTTTTTTTCTGAATTATATACATAAACTACTGTACTAATATGTATGTTACAAAACCTACACAACAAATCAAAACTGAAAAAAGTGAGAGGGAGGTTAGACAAACAGAATGTTTAGATTTGAAAAATTTTATTTGTTAATGGTACCATAACCACTTTATTTATACACCCTGATGGATTGTCTTACATGCTTCTTTTTTGGAGACCTGATCTGAGGTCTCCTTTAACACACTTAAATGCGTTTTCACAGAATCACTAGGTAGGAAAAAAACCAGGATCATAGAGTGCAACCATCCCTATCAGTCACTAAACCCTGCCCCTCAGCATCTCATCCATCCGTCTTTTAAATATCTCTAGGGATGGTGACTCCATCACTTCTCTGGGCAGCCTATTCCAGTGTCCAGTGACCCTTTCCATGGAAAAACTTTTTCCTAATGTCCAAACTGAATGTTTTCTGGCAGAGCTTGAGGCCATTCCCTCTTGTCCTTTCCCCTGTCACTTGGGAGAAGAGGCCAGCCCCCTCCTCACTACAATCTCCTTTCAGATAGTTGTAGAGGGCAATGAGGTTTCTCCTCAGTCTCCTCTTCTCCAGGCTAAACACCCCCAGCTCTCTCAGCCGTTCCTCATAAGGCCTGTTCTCCAGCCCCTTCACGAGCTTCGTTGTTCTTCTCTGGACTCGCTCCAGAGCCTCAACATCCTTGTTGTGGTTAGGGGCCCAGAACTGAACACAGGATTCAAGTAGCGGTCTCACCAGTGCTGAGTACAGAGGGAGAATAACCTTCCTGGACCTGCTGGTCACACCGTTTCTGATACAAGCCAAGATGCCATTGGCCTTCTTGGCCACCTGGGCACAATGCTGGCTCATGTTCAGTCGCTGTCAACCAACACTCCCAGGTCCTTCTCCAGGCAGCTTTCCAGCCAGCCTTCTCCTACTCTGCAGCTGCACAGGGTTGTTGTACCCCAAGTGCAGGACGTGGCATTTGGCTGTGTTAAACCTCATGCTGTTGGACTCAGCCCAGTGGTCCAGCCCATTTAGATCCCTTTGCAGAGCCTCCGTACCCTCCAGCAGATCCACGCTTCCACACAGCTTAGTGTCATCTGCAAACTTGCTAAGGGAGCACTCGATGCCTTCATCCAGGTCATTGATAAAGACATTGAAGAGGGCTGGACCCAGCACTGAGCCCTGGGGAACCCCACTTGTAACTGGCCTCCAACTGAAGTTAATTCCATTTCCCACCATTCTCTGGGCTTGGCCAGCCAACCCGTTTTCCACAGGAGAGTGTTCACCCGTCCAGGCCAGAGACTGACAGTTTCTGTAGCAGAATGCTGTGAGAAACTGCGTCAAAGGCTTTACTGAAGTCCAAGAAGCTTTTCCTTTGTCTAGTAGGTTGGTTGCTTTGTCATAGAAGGCGATCAGGTTAGTTTTTCAGGGCCTGCCTTTCATGGACCCATGTTGAGTGGGCCTTATCACCTGGTTCTCTTGCATGTGCAAGGATTTTCCAGTCATCAAGTATTAATATTTTTCTCCCTTTTTTCCTCCCTTTAATGTTTGTGCTGTTTTCCTAGCTGATGTTTCCATTTTTAGAAAAGAGGGCATGGTACAAGTTTAAAGCCTTTTAGGTCACATCCACATTGCTGTTACGGTCCTGGCCTGTCCCCAGGTCTTCGGCTTCTGATAACCTGTTGCTCTCCTAGATACAGTCTCACTGAAAGGTGACTGCTCAGAGCTGAGGGTTGTGAGGGGAAGGCATTTATTCATTGCCTTTAACGTTTTGTTAGGAGGTTAAGTATTTGTACAAAATATTAAAAATGCCTATAAAGTGGCTTTTTTTTGAAGTTGAAGGTCCAAGTAACCTTTTGGCTCTGCTGTAAGTGATGACGTCAGCTTCTTTTAAACGCAAACTTCCTTTAGTTCTTCCTTTTAAAATTTCCTTATGTGTGTAATATGGGGTTCTTAAGACGTACGCACCTCTGTTGCCATTTCAGCTATTAATAAACCTTGTTATCTTTTTCCAAGGATTACTATGGAATTACATTCCCTGCTCCTGCAACGTTGACAGGCAGAGAAGGGAGCCTTGCTAACAACCCCTACTCAGGTGAGTGCTATTTAGAGGTGAGGATAAGCAAGATGTGCTGGTTTCTAAGTGGAGGTCATCCTGGTGTTGCTGGACAAGCAATAGTTTTTTCCCTTCTGTAAGCAGTTAAACCCATCGGTCCAAACAGTCAAACAAAAGCAAGCATGTCCCTCTCAGCCTTGACGCTTCTACTTCTTCATGGTTTTGGTCAGTAACTCATAGACAACAATTTCTGCATCAGAGTTGGGTGGTCTTTGAGTGCAGAATTATTACAAATGTAAAAGGCAGTGTCATGTAGTGCCTTTCCAAGCACATACAGGTGCTTGAAAAATATTCCATAGCTTAGCTGTTCTTCTTGAAACTCAACTGGCTTGCTTTCCTTATTTTGGTGCTGGAGCAGAGCTCCTCAGCAGCTCCCCATACTTTGTTAGTGTTGTTTTAGCAGTCCTATGTTCCCAACAGGAGCTGCATAAAGTAAGCTTTCCTTCACCCTCCCCAAATATAATGGACTTTGTTCCCCAAAGCATGTGGCCTGGGAGGCCCTTCCTCATTCCTGCCTTTCATCTGCAGTTTTGTGTTGCAAATGTGATATTAATGCCATCCAGGATTTTCAAGCTGTGATTTTCTTCCACTGCCATCTAATTACAGCTTATAACTGTAGCCATAGGTGTTATAATTCCTATATAGTATTAAGTGTTGTTGTACTTCTTGGTAAACCATCATAAAGGAATAGTATTTGGGAGTGAGGTAGGTGTGATTGATGTGTGCCATCTCCCTAAAGAACATGTGAATGTGCTGCTCTGAAGGCTTCCAGAGAGAGCAAGTGTTCAGGTGTTTTCTGCTTCATAATCACTTCTGTCAGGAATCTGCTTTTGGGTTAATAACTGAATTTCCCTTCCTACTTCTTCAATAAGGTGGCCCACGATGGAAGCCTTGCTTTCCTGGCCTTCAGCTACTGTCTCCAGAACTTTGGTGGTGTGAGGAACTGGACATCTAACCATTCATGTTTGACAAATAAACAGACATTGACAGAAACAGGCCCACCGCTGCCTGTAAATCCTAACTTGCTTTCAGCCCATGGAGCTTAGCTAATCAGTTTAACCTTCAGGAGAGTCACACTTCAACACAATAACAACCATTTGCTCTTTGGCTATTTACCATTCTTCTGCTTTTAGCATGCGTTATTGCAATGATTTGATATTAATGAATCTGCTCGAACTCTATGAGATAGGTAAGTATCGGCACCTGCGTTTTGCCCATGGATTGGCCATGTCACAGGGTTCTGTGCCATGAATAGCCACGTGTCCCTGTGACTGTCAGGAAAAGAGATCAGGAGAGCTCTTCCCGTGAATAACTGCAGGCTTTCTAGTGTAGGATGTGCTGTCTTGTGTTGTTGTCTGCTTGTGTCCAGAGGATTTAAATCTTTTGAATTCTCTACTTTTGGAGTAGCTTTGGTAGCTTTTCTGATAGGTTCTTTCTTTTACAGGTGACGTTACAAAATTTGGCCGTGGGGATTCCACCTCCCCTGCTCCTGCGACCACACTGGCCCAGCCACAGCAGAACCAGACGCAGACTCACCACACGACTCAGCAGCCTTTCCTCAACCCGACCCTGCCCCCAGGGTACAGCTACACTGGGTTACCTTATTACGCTGGTGTGCCTGGCGTACCCAGTGCATTCCAGTATGGGCCAACCATGTTTGTAAGTGTGACAGCCTAAACTGTAACCCTCCCTTCGGGTCTCTCTGGTTTTGCTTTCTCCAATCCAAACCTCCTATATCTTGAAATCACAAAGTGGTTTGAGTTGGAAGGGATATTAAAGGTCATCCAATTCGAAGCCCTGTACCATGGGAAGGGACACCTTCCACTGGATTGGGTTGCTCAAAGCCTCATCCAACATGACTTTGAACACTTGGGATAGGGCATCAACAACTCCTCTGGGCAACCCATGCCAGTGCCTCACCACCCTTGCCTTAAAACATTGCTTCCTTATGTCCAATCTAAACCCACCCTCTTTCAGTTTAAAACCATTGCCTTTGTCTTGTCGCTACAAGGCTTGGTAGAAAATGTGTCCCAGTCTTTCTTAGCAGTCCTGTTTAAGTACTGTAAGGCTGGAGCAAGGTCTCCCTGGAGCCTTTTTCTCTCCAGGCTTAACAACTACTGCTCTCTCAGCGTTTCTTCATAGAAGAGATTTCATCCCTCTCATCATTTATCCTGCAAAGGATCTCCAAAAACACACAACCATGAGAAAACAGCTGCTGTCCCTTCACCAAGAAAATGGGAAATTTAAAGGCCTGTTGAGTCCTGCACAGATTGCTGTAAATAGCCAACAGCTGCAGCTTGTGGATTCAGTGTTCCTGAAAGCCCTTAAAGTCTCTGGAGAATAAAGGGAAGACCCAAAGCTGAGTCAGCAAGCTGGGAGTGTCTAGGAAATCCATTTCAGGATGGAGGAGAACTCCAGTCAGTCAGTGGGTGGTAGTCTCAGGAGGAATAAAGTTGTTTGGGAAGAGGTGATACTGCAGGCATAAGGTTAGATGAGTCTGTTTTAGGCCCCATAGGACTATGTTTTATGAAGTAGCCTCAGGCAGGAGTTGTTTCATTTGATTCTGGAGGAAGAGCACTGTTGTTGCTCCTTCTTGGGCTTGTGGGTAAAGATTTGCTGTTTACAGTCAGTGTATGAAAGAAATGCGCAGCCTGTTCTGAAACAGGGTTACACTGCAATTCAAGGGGTGGCTCTAGCAGAAAACCTGGGACTTGCACAAAGCCACTGCAGCAAGTTACTGCTGGAAACACTAGTGCCGTGTCCCATGCCATTCCAGTGCCCCCAGCTCCAACTAAATTTTCCACATGAGGTGTAGGTACCTTCCCCACTAGATGGCAGAGGGAGCTTGTGTTTTCTATGCTGTTCCCCAGTTAACAGTGCCTTTTGTTTCCTTCCTTTGTCCAGGTACCTCCAGCATCTGCTAAACAGCACGGAGTCAACTTGAACACCACCTCAACTCCTTTCCAGCAAGCGAGTGGCTACGGGCAACACGGCTACGGTGGAGGTATACTTGCCTGCATGCTTTCTATGTCAGCGTCTGCAGAGCTGCTTGCACACTCCTAATGCCTTGTCTTGTACACACTGGCAGGCTATGATGACTTAACGCAGGGAACGGCAGCTGGAGATTACAGCAAAGGAGGCTACAGTGGGTCATCTCAAGCACAAAACAAATCTGCTGGCACTGGACCTGGGAAAGGTAATGCTTAAGACTTGAGGGGTTTTTTTCAGTTGGGTCTAGTAGGACAGACTCCCAGTATTGCCAGTGCTGTGCAGTCAACACAGCAGCCAGCTCTAAACAGCGTCTCAATCCAAGCTGTTTCTCCATCTCTCGTGTACAAAATGCTTTTTTTAATGGTCCAAGTGTTCCTTCTAAACCTCGTGGCTGAACTTCATATAAAGGTTTGTGTTGCTGATGTGTAGTTCTGTCCACAATTATATGTGGGAGAAATAGTGAGCTGTTTCATCTGCCTAGGTTTTCTTTGCTGAAGAATAATAGTCCTGTAGCACTGAATGCAATATTCGATGGTGCTACTGAAGTGGTCCTCTGCCAAATGATAACTAGATTTTGAGTTTATCGGTAGTCACCTGAGACAGCCTTGTGTTAGGAGTGAGCAGGGCAGTTCACACATCTCAGGTCTGTTGTTTCAGCTGCTGTCCATACACCCTGTAGCTCACTGCATTGTTTCGTGGCTGGAAATCTTTCTGTTGTGACTGTAAAGGCTGAAGAATTTATACAGCTTACATGAAAGCTTTATTCTGTTCATGCTGGGTAGATTTTAGGCGTCTATACTGAACTGCTTGGCACTAACTAGCACATCCTTGGGCTTGAGCAAACACCAAGCATTTGCTGTGTGTTCGAAACACCAACTGGACTGTCTTCAGCCAAGAGCTGATTACCTTCTCCTCTGTGGAAGAGCAGTACCCAGGGAAGGGAACAACCTTAGGGCAGTGCACACCCTCTGAGTCTAGTCCTCTGATTCAACTGCCAAAGGACCCACTGGTTCTATTCTGGTCCTGGTTAAATGATCAGAGCCAAGTAGCTGGTATGATTGTCACCTCATTGGTAAGTGAGTGTTCCTAAAGCTGTCGTGGCACCATCTGATCCAGATGGAAGCCAGCCTGAATCAGTGGTATTAGTTCTCCCAGGGCAGGGGAGCATCACAAACCTCACCTTTCTGCAGGATGTGAAAGGACAAGGGCTGAAATGTGTAGCAGATGTGAGTCTCATCACTCAGCTCACTACTGGAAAGCTCTTGAATGCTGCAGTAGAGCCAAATGCATTTGTAATCCTAGGGGAAAGCTGGCTTTTTGTGAGCTTAAATAAGTGTTTGGTTCAGCCAGCAGTTGCCTAAGTGCATTTGAATCCATGAGGTAACCAGTGGGTTGTGAGTGAATTTATCCCAGTGGGCTGGTTTCCCACTTTGCAGTGAGACCAAGGACCCAAGTTCCTGTGTGTGAGGTGCTGTGGGTCCGAGAGCACAGAGAACACTGCTGGGCTGGCCAGCACCAGCAGCAGGTCTTATGGATGAAGGGGCATCCACTGAGGCTGCTGGAGGTTCCCAGAGCAGAGCACAGGGCTCATGCTGGGTGGTGGTTGACTTTCTCATTGTTAGTGGCTTTTCTGTTTTCCAGGTGTTTCTGTGACCTCAAGTAACACAGGTGTGCCTGATATCAGTGGCTCAGTCTATAACAAGACTCAGGTGAGCAATGCTGGACCCTCCTCCCTCATGGCCTGAGGGTTCCTGGTCTGGTCTCAGGGTCAGCAGCCCATGGCATATCTTATGCTGGCTCTGTTTGCTGTTGGAGCAGAGTCTCGCCCTCTGTCCCACTGCAGTACTGTGTCAGCTCCTGGTGGCAACTGTGGGTGCAAACACTCCATGCTGCCAAATGCTGCCTGCTGTGTCCTGGCTGCAAAGGAATTGTGATGATGCTTGTGTTTTTATTCAAAATAGCCCCTGAAGCAGGCAAGTTGAGAGGCCGTTTGCTTTTTACCAGAGATGCCAGTCAGTAGTGCCCACCCCTGACACCAAGGGTCCCTGTCCCACGCTCTCCTGTGGCTGTTGCCCAGCATTCAGATCCCCAGAGAGAGCAGAAAGCACTTTGAGAAGCTGTGGTGTGCAGTGGGTTCCTTTTTCTCCTCCTTGCCCCCACAGCTCAAGGAATCTGTGTCTGGCTATGATCCTAGCGTGCAGGAAGGAAGCCAGTTCCAACTGCACACTTTAGTGTTTGGAGTCAAGCTTTGTCCAGGAGAGGAAGATCTTATTGTGAGTTCTTTTTGCAGTTTTGTTGGGCTTCCCTGGGTCGAGCAATTCTAGACTAAAACCCCGTGAACCCCTGATTTCAGGCAGCTGCTGCCATGACATATCCTACTGAGTAAAAAGAGGTCAGGGGAAAAGGAGCACAGTAGCCATGGAAATAAAATGTCAGAGGTGTTAGTGCAGAAGTATGGGTGAGAACAGGAGCTGAAACTCATCTACTGAAGTGCTCCCAGGTGTTTGATGTGACTTGGGGTCAGTGGAAAGTGCAAGTGGTGTGTGTCCAGACCACTCTTGTTCTGGTGTGGTCACCACACAGCCGCTTGGACCATACTGATGCTGTTCCCCTCATCTCCTGTGCAGACGTTTGACAAGCAGGGATTCCATGCTGGCACGCCACCTCCTTTCAACCTGCCCTCTGCTCTTGGATCGACTGGGCCTTTGAATCCTGGTGCTGCCCCTGGTTATGCTCCAGCCCCGTTCCTCCATATCCTGCCTGCGCATCAGCAGCCTCATTCCCAGATGCTGCATCACCATCTGCAGCAAGATGGGCAGGTGAGTCCCCTTACACCCTTGCAGTGCAGCAGAGGGCAGAGTGCTCCCACCCACGTCCCAGCAGGTTCTTGGGGGTTTCTGCTTCCGTCTGGTTCTCTCCTTGCTTGTTGGGAAAGGGCTGTGACAGGGATTGCAGACTGACAGACTCAATGCCATTGACCACCTTGGGGAGGGAACCTCATGGAGTTCAGTGAGGGGTGGTACTAAGCTGGGTGGAAGTGTGGATCTGCTGGAGGGTCGGGAGGCTCCAAAGGGATCTGAACAGGCTGGATCGCTGGGCAGAGACCAATGGCATGAAGTTTAACAAGGCCAAGTGCTGGGTCCTGCACTTGGGGCACAACAACCCTGTGCAGCTACAGAGTAGGAGAAGTCTGTCTAGAAAGCTGCCAGGAGGAGAAGGACCTGGGGGTGTTGGTTGACAGCAACTGAACATGAGCCAGCAGTGTGCCCAGAAGGCAAATGGCATCTTGGCCTGTATCAGAAACGGGGCGCTAGCAGGTCCAGGGAGGTTATTCTCCCTCTGTACTCAGCACTGGTGAGACTACTACTCGAATCCTGTGTTGAGTTCTGAGCCCCTCACCACAAGAAGGATGTTGAGGCTCTGGAGTGAGTCCAGAGAAGAGCAACAAAGCTGGTGAAGGGGCTGCAGAACAACCCTTATGAGTAGTGGCTGAGAGAGCTGGGGGTATTTAGCCTGGAGAAGAGGAGGCTGAGAGTCCTCATTGCTCTCTACAACTACCTGGAAGGAGGTTGTAGTGAGGAGGGAGCTGGCCTCTTCTCCCAAGTGACAGGGGACAGGACAAGAGGGAATGTCCTCAAGCTCCACCAGGGGAGGTTTAGGCTGGACATTAGGAAAAACATTTTCATGGAAAGAGTCACTGGACACTGGAACAGGCTGCCCAGGGAAGTGGTTGAGTCAGGTGTTTAAGGGACGTGTGGATGAGATGCTGAGGGGCAGGGTTTAGTGATTGATAGGAATGCTTGGACTCAGTGATCTAGTAGGTCTTTTCCAGCCTGATGATTCTATGATCATTTCTCCTATGGAGAAGAGTTGTGGGGTGGGGGTGGCAGCCCTTCTTTGGGGTTCAGATGGGCTCATCCTGTTGGAAATGCTGATGCCTGTGTGTCCTTCCTTTCTTCTTTCTAGGGTGGATCTGGCCAACGCAACCAGCCCAGCACCATGCAGCAAAAGTCTCAGGCTACCAAAACCGCCTATGGCACTTCTCCATACTGGACAAACTAAATCAAAACTGGGGAGGAGGGAGAGAATGAAAGGAGAGGAGGAAAGAAACAAAACAAAAGACAAGAAGAAACAAAGTCAAAGCCCATTCCTGGAATTATTAGGAGAAGAAGTAACTGCTCAGCCAAACATCTTTGCGGGGAGAACTGCAGCCAGCCATCCTCTGTGTGACTCACCCGCTCCCTCTTTCAGTTGCTGTTGTATGTAATATATTTATGTATGTATTTGTAAATGTTATAGAACCTAAATGTGGTTTACTGCATCTTGCAGCTTTTTTATTTTCTTTGTAGGGAAAAGTAATTATTCATTTCTTATCTGCGCCAGGGCATCCTTCCTTGGTTTTGTTTTTCTTAAGCTCTCCAGCCTTTATAACTCTGTCAAAGGCAAACTGCGCCTTTTTCTTTCTTTTTTTTTTTTTTTTTTTCTTTTGGCGCTGGAGCCCATTTATTTAATGCAGTTCTAAATTTTGGCAAAGAAGGAGAGATTTCCTGTCTCATCCCATCCCGTGTTCCCCCAAAAAAAGAAGAGTCAAGATGTGTGATTTTGTTTTATTTTTCTTCCCAACCCCCAGTGTAGCCGCTACTTTGAAGAGGAAAAAGAAAGAAAGAAAGAAAGGTTTTGTGAGTCTTGCCCTCTCTTTCATCTCCCCCTTCCCTCTGGTTGTGGGAGGTGGCATTTGGTCACTGCGACCCTGAGCTGTGGCGTGAGCTGCAGCAGCCTCACCTTTTTATTTTTCAATTTTTGAATAATTAAAAAAAAAAAAGACAGGGTTTTCTTTTTTTGTTGGTGTTTCTGTTTTTCTTCTAGTTTGTTCCTTTAGCAAGAAACTTCAGATGGCTCAGTGTGTCCTGGAACATCATGAGAGGCAAAAATGATGTAGCGATTCTTAAAAGTATAAGCTGTGTCTTGTGCCTCTTTTTGTCCTGAGCCACCCTGCCCAGGAAGCTTCACCTGTCTTTCCCCACTTTTTTTTTTTTTTTTTTTTTTTTGAAAAACAAAGACCATGGAGGCGACTTCTGGTTCTTCTTGTCCTGCACCAGTGCAGTGAATGTTTTAGTTTTCATTTCTTCTAGCCCTTCCTCCACCCAATAAAGACCTGAGCATACCAGTGGTATTTGTCTGTGTTCTCATAGGCTGTGTGAACAGTTTTCCTTTTGAAGCCCATCCCTTCCCACCTGCTCCAGCAGCAAAGGCTGAGCTGGGAGGGTGAGAAGGTGAGGGGACCTCCGTGCTGAGAGATGACGGGTGCCCACAACAGAGCTGGGAGCACACTGACTCCTGCCCTAGCACCATCTCATTGCCTCAGATGTCCTTTGGCTTTTTCTGAGTCCCTGTGGGGCAGAGGGAGGGAGGGAGCACAGCTGCAGCACTGCCTACCCCTGTTTTGTCCGTGTAGTCCATGGCCTCCACGTGAAGTGTGGTCAGTGGTGAGGGCTTGGAGTGGCTCCTGCCCCAGCCTCATCTGGAGAATCCTGGCTCCTTATAGCAGAGGAGGTAGGTAAATGTAAAGCTGTGGGTGTCCACGCAGGACGTGGGGGGGGCTCTTTTCCACTTCAAGAACAGAAAAAGAAAAGAAAAAAGAAACCAACAGAAAACCCAGAAAAAAAAAAATAAAAAACCAAATAAACCTAAACCTGTTTCTACTATGAATCTTAGGATTGCTTGGTTGGATAAGACTAAGATCATTGATTCCAGCTGTACTTGCCTGCTACTCAGCCAGGTCCCTGAGCACCTCATCTAAGCATCTTTTAAATCCTTCCAGGGATGGTGATTCCATCACCCCCCTGGGCATCTGTTCCAGTGCCTGAGAACCCTTTCAGGAAGAAATTATTCCTGATATCCAATCCGAACCTCTCCTGGTGGAGTTTGAGGCCATTCCCTGTCACCCTATTGCTTGACACTTGAGAGAACAGACCAGCAACCCCCTTGCTACAACTTCCTTTCAGGGAGTTGTAGAGAATGATTAGGTCTCCCCTTGGCCTCCTTTTCTCCACTCTGAACAACCCTAGTTCCCTCAGCCGCTCCTTGTAACACTCCTCCAGCCCCTTCACCAGTTCCATTGTCCTCTGGGTGCTCCAGCCACTCAATGTCTTTCTTGTAATGAGGGGCACAAAACTGAACACAGGATTTTAAATGCAGCCTTGCCAAGGCCGAGCACAGGGGCACAGTCACGGTGCAAGCCAGCGTTTATTCCTAAGAGTCACGCTTCCACCAGCTCTTGGATCCTGGGGGGACCCAGTTTACCTGGAAGTTGGTGAGCCATCCTGCCCTCCCCTGCCTCTGAGCAGCACGTCAGGGACGGCGCTGGTGTTCGCAGCAGCTCCAGTTTCGACGCTGGCCAGACTTTGGCTGCCACCGCACTGCCCTGGGCTTTGGGGCAGAAATGTTTCTGCAGGCTGGGGATTCACTCCCAGCCCTTCACAAGGGCTGCAGCGGCCACTGAGCCACAGTGCTCACAGCAAAGGCACCTCACATCTCCGGTCAGAGCTGCCACCTCATGGGAGCTGTTTTTTTGTAAAACAATTTCCCTCAAACTCGCTTTGTTGTCTACAGAGCGACTTTGCTGCCCCCTAGGTGGAGATTAATCCTTGCGTAGCGGGGTCCAGCAAGAGCTGAAAAGTGGGAAAAGGCGACCCCTGAGTGCTAGTGCCAGCAGCCCCCTGAGCCTTGATTTATTCATAGAGTCATAGAATAGAATGGTTTGGGTTTGAAGGGACCTTGAAGCCCGTTCAGCTCCAACCCCCCCTGCCCTGGACAGGGACTCCTCCCACCAGACCAGGCTGCTCACGGCCCCATCCAACCTGGCCTTGAATACCTCCAGGGATGGGGCAGCCACAGCTTCCCTGGGCAACCTGGGCCAGTGCCTCACCACACACACATTGGGAAGAATAAAACTCCCCTTTCCAATTTAAAGCCATTCACCCTTGTCCAGTCATGCCAGGACTTTGTAAAAAGTCCCTCTCCAGTTTTCTTGTAGCCCCTTAAGGTACTGGGAGGTCGCTATAAAGACTCCTTAGAGCCTTCTCTTCTTCAGGCTGAACAATCCCAACTCCCTCAGCCTGTCCTCGTATGGGAGGTGCTTCAGCCCTCTGATCATCCTTGTAGCCCTTTTTGGGGCCCATTCCAACAGTTCCATATACTTCTTAAGCTGACGATTCCAGAACTAGACAGAATACTCCAGCTGAGGTCTCACAATGGAGGAACAGAGGGGCAGAATCACCTCCCTGGCCTTGCAGGTGATGGCTCTTTAGATGCAGCCCAGGACACAACTGGCCTTCTGGGCTGTGAGTGCATGTTGCCGGCTCACATCAATCTTCTCATTAACCAGCACCGCAAGTCCTCCTCTGCAGGGCAGCTCTCAGTAATGTCATCTCCCACCCTGTAGTGAAACTGGGGATCGTACCGACCCAGCTACAGGACCTTGCACTTGGTTTTGTTGAACAGCAACCCCACTTCTCCACCCTGTCCAGGTCACTCTGGATGACATCCCAACATTCTGGTGTGACGGCAGCAGAAGGAGCGGCGGGAAGGGAGGCTTCAGCTGTTGCTTCTCCACTGTCCCCAGCTGCACAGCTTCCACCTTTGGCTGCGGGTGCAGGGCAGCACTTTCATGCACAAGGGAGAGGTGCTGTGCTCTCCTCCAGCGAAAGGCAGTGGCCCCTCCAGCACGTTTCCAGTGCTCTGGGGTCCTGCACAGAGTCAGTGTGATGCAGCCTCCTCTCCAGGCAAGATTAACAGGGTGATACCCCAGTTCCTTGCACTGCCAGTGACAGCAGGGCTTTCCTGCTGCAATTTCCCCACTGATCTCCTGTTCCACAGGCTGATAGTTGAGCTGTGTTTGCTCAGCTGTGCTGGGACATCAAGGAAATGGGGAGAAGGAGACCCAATTCACATGTGTCAGCCGGATTCATGCAGTGCAGGGCAGGCTGGAGCGTTTGTCCTGCCTTTGGCTCCCTTCCTCCAGCTGACGCAGCTGCTGGCAGCTCAGGGCAACCCTGAGCAGCCTGACCCAAGCCAGGGGCTCAGGTAGCACCATCCCTGTCCCTCCCTCATCCTGGTCTGGGGGCTTCTCTGGGAATGCAGCTCCAAAAAGCTGTCACTGTTCCTCCAGGATGGTTGTGAAGTGCCAGCACTCAAGCCACCACCATGTTTGACCCAGCAGCTGCTGTGCAGCAACTGCAATCCCTGTGCATTTGTCGCACTTAATTTAGCTTGTCCCTGGCGGTGAGGTGCTGCAGAACCCCCAAACTTCTCCCTGCTTGTGCCTGCAGGCCCAGCATTCCTGCTCCAGGCATATGAGTCCATGAACCACCTTCCCACTGGGTTCCTCTTCCTGACTTGGGAAGACTAAATATAGCTGTAAAGCCCATGGCCTCATGCTGGAGTGGCTAAGTCTGTTTGTTCTTGGGTTCAGGCAGGCAGCAGCTTTATTTTCCCATAACCTTAGAGATAGTTAGGTGCACGCACTGACACTGAACTTGTGATTTACTCTTAATGCAAAGCTTTAAGCAACCTACACAACTATAACCAGCTCGGTTAACAGAGAAGTAACAGCACAAACATGTTTTCATTTCACATTTTTATTAGTAGACAGATGTGCAGAAAAGACAAAATATAACTACTGAAGGGGAAGACAACACAAAAATCCATCAGTTAATTTTTTTCTGGTAAATCATAGTGAAGAAAAAAAAAAAGGAAAACAACTGGAATTTCAGCTAAGAAAACTACTAAGAAATCTAGTGTACCCTGCTGGTTTCAGAATGGTTGAAAACTGCATTTGAAGGGGCATGTGGCTGCAAATGTAAACGCTAATATTGGCTGAGACAGGAGAAGAGGGTTAAGAAAAAAAAAAGGAATACACAGAGCAGGTAAACAGTTTTCTGCAATCTCTTAAATATTTTCAAAAAAATCCCCTCATTATTTCAGTTTGTATCGCAAAAAAACAAAACAACAACAAAAAAAAAATGGAAACCAGCAAGTCAACAAGCAATGACACTGCATGGGACAGGGGGAAAGAGAAATCGGTTTGGTTAACGTAGGAGCTCTGAAAATAGGTCGCTTTTTTGTCTTTAAAAAAGGGTATCAGAAGAGTCATGATAATGCATCTTACAACACCAAGCTTGAAAATACAGGTCACTGGAGAGTATACAGTGAAGACGGTCAAAAGTACAAGGGAAATCCTGAAAGATGCAGTATCCTCGTTTCAAATAAAGAGCCAGCACTGCCATGCACTGCTCCTTCCCTCCCCAGCAGCCCCCCCAAGAGCGGGGGCTTGTCGTCCTGTGCAGCCCCCAGGCCAGTTCTGTGACCAGCAGGCCCTGGGACCCCTTTGCCAGCCCCAGCACTGCTGTTGCTTGTGGGCATGAAAGATTTCAGTGGTGTGTGCACTGGGACAAGTGGCCAATGCCTTGGCACAGCTGTGATATTAGCAGCAAGCAGGGAGCAAACGGGTGGTGTTATCAGCTTGCTAGATGGTTGAGAGCTTGGAATCTTTACTAAGACCCATGAGTTAATAAGAAAAGAATGCACTAGGTGGAAAACAGGAAGATAAGGGGCACATCTGCAGAAAACAGGTGGTTGCCCTCTCACAGGGGGTTGCAGGATTCTCACAGGTGGAAATTCACTGGGGTAGCTGCTGACTGGATACAGAAACACTATATAAGGTTTGCGCCCTCTGAAATAAGGGTGATCTTACTTGTTGCCTCATCAATGGGGTTTGTGCCTTAATCACTACAGTTGCTGGGCTGGAGTGAAACTGGGGGTGCCCTACACTGTCACTTGGATGTAAGGGGAGCCTCACTGTTGCCCCCAAAGCACAGCAGGGGTTGAGTCAGTCCATGCTTGAAGGATGAGCTGAAGCAGCCCACATGGGAATGCTTCAGGAGTGGGCCAGCTGCCTCCCCAGATAACATAAACCAGGAGTGGGGCTGTGGGACAATATATCCCCACTTGGGCTGCCTTCTTCCCACAGCAGGACACCACCGGCACACCCTGCGGCAGAGGAGCAGGGGCCGTCCCTGCTGCAGCAAATCCCAGCCAAGCAACAATCTGAAAACAGCTCTGCCTTGCTCACTTTCAAAGAGTCCCACCAGCCTCTCCCCCGTGGGGCAGCACACTGGACCTTGCTCACTCTGATCTCACTCCTTGCACCAGGACACGACCACCGAGCTGTTCCCAGAACAAGGGTTACTCCCACCAAAGCAGCCCTCGAGTGACCACAGCTCGTGCCATACCATTGGAAACCCTGAGATACACAAAGGGGAGGCATAAATGATGGGCAAACCTGCAGCTTCTGTTGGCATAACTGATTCTGTACTGGGGGAATGAGGGGTTCTTGCCTAAGCAGGGCCAGCACCTTGGATCCCCCACCAGTGGTGCCAAGGCTCAGAGCAGGATGGCTGCTGATCAAGGGATTGTGTGAAAGGCGACTTGAGGTCACAGCACCACAGCCAAACAAGAGGAGCCCACTGAGGGGGCAAGTGGGCTGGGGGTTCTGCAGGGACCAGCATGCAGGATGCTCCCTGCCCACAAGGGAGGGGCATAAGCTCTGCCAAGAACTCCCAAAACATGCAGGAGGCTGAGCTCAGGGCGCTGGCTAAAGCACACTGCAACCCTCACCTGTGGACTGTGTAGCAGGTAGGGTTAGAGTCCAGCACGCATGCATCCCTCTGCCCCAGCCACTGCAGGCACAGCCACAGCCTGTCCACCCAGACTGGCAGCAAGGGTAGCTTTGACTTCTGCTGACTCCACAGAGCGGCATTCACCAACGCGTGACCTACACAAGCAACAGAAAGCAGGCTTATGACAGCACTGGGCTTAGCTGCAGGAAGTAAGGGCTGCTAGTAAGCTGGGGGCAGAAGGCTGTTGGTCTCAATGGTTGGATTTGATGATCCAGTGGGTCTCTTCCAACCTATGATTCTATGGTTTTATGGTCTCTTCCACTGCCAAAACCAGTTTCTGGGTGAATGCTGATCCACCGGGCAGCAGGATGCATGGCTGTTCTCCCTCTGTAGAGGGACAGCTGGCAGCAAACAGCATCACAGCTAAACTGAACTTTCCCAAGCCCAACCTAATCTGAAGAAAAAAAAATTAAAAAATACCAACCCAGGGCTCAGCTGTGCAGATGCTGAGTGTTAAGTGTTTATTTTAGGGTTCACACCACAAGCCTTTTTCAGAGATAAAGTGACCATGCCCTCTGGCACTCCAAGGGCCAGCTATTTCCTAACTTGAACAGGCAAAAATAAAAGGAATACTGTACCTTTCAGTAACATCCCACCAAGCTCAACACACAGTAGCTTAACACTCTTCGTCCCACACCTTATAAAGGAAAAGCCACCACCACAAGGCTAAACAAATGTACACACGCTATTATTGTTAAAGGAGCAGCTAAACCTTGGCAATTCGCTTTGTGTGTATTTTTCTTCCCAGTAAATGCAGCACTTGAGCTCCTGAAAACCCAGCTTCCAATGGGTGTTTTCCAGCTTTAAATACATTAAACATCTCAATGCAAGACTGCAACTCAAGAACCTAATTGTGAGCAAATCTGTTTTGCTGTGAGCATTTTGTAGAGAAGTGAAAAGGGGAGTTTCTTTTTCGAAAAGAAATCGTAATACAGTGATGAAAGGGTTAAGAATGCAAGAATTCAGACATTCTGTGGAGGGTCTCTAAGAGGTCCATAAAAAAGGAGCAAACAGATCCATACAACAGGAGACAGCAGGAGACAAAAGTTTTTTTTTTTTTTGATCCCCCCCCCAACACTTTTTTGCTGGACTGCTGCTAGGTTACCGCTGCTCCCTTCTGGCCTGAGTTGGCAGGGCAGTACAGGGGCACAGAGGGAGCAGGTCACGACTCCTCATTGCCAGAATCATCGTCATCGTAACAGTCGGCATCCTCCTCCTCTTCATCTTCGTCATCAATGTCGTCGTCATACAAGTCGTCGTAAAGCAAATCTGAACTGTTGTCATTGGAAGGCACTTTAGTTTTGATGCAGTACTCTGCCAGCGTAGTGGGGACCTTCACACCATCCTTCTCTGCCTCGGCTTTGGTAGCCAACACCTGTTTCCTGTGCGGAGAAGAGCAAAGCAGTGTGAGCAAGGTCCTGTGCCGGCAGCAGCGTAGTCATCCCCCTCACCTCCCAGCCAGTCCAGCCCTCCTGGCAGCTCAGAGTCAGGAAAGCTGACACTTGGCTGGAGCACCAAGAGCAGCAGTAGAAACAGATTGAGTTTCTGCAGCCCCAGGCTCGGGAGCACTCCAAGGGTGTTTGGAGCACACGCACTCTCAGCAACATATGAAACCAGTTATTCTACAGGACTCCATACCAGAGACCTACCAGAGCTCAGACCAGATTTTGTTATATTTGCTACAGAAGGGCTGGCCAGGGATTTCCTAAGATAATTTACTGACTCCACCACTGATGACTCTACGCCAGCATGCTCACAACTGCAACTCCCACACTCATTTGGCAGCTCTGAGCTCCCACTGGAAGGAAAGGGCAGTAGGAGCACAGGGAACTGCACCCTGAGATGCAGCTGTAACCGCACTGCCGCCTGGGGCTGGCAGGAGACAAGTATTTCCCATCACCCCAGGACAGGCTCCGGCTGCTGCCTTCCGGCAGTGCTCAGGCTGTGAACTGTTGCAGGCCCATGCTGCCTCCCAGCAGGGAGAGGAGCAGATGGCAGCCTGTCCCTCCACCCCCACCCGCTGCTCGTCAGTCTGCCATGCTCATTTTACAGAGCGCAACCAGCTCTGCTGAAGCCAAAGGAGCTGCAGGAGACAATAACCTCCCAGTGTGGCTCTTCACAAAGACTGACAGCCCTGTGTAGCTCCAGCCAGGCAAGTCCTGCACATCCATGCAGATGTGGTGTTGCCCCTGCAAGTGCAACAGCAGTCTTGCTGCAGTACAGGCTGCCCCTGTTCTGATGTACAGCAACCCTGGCTCAAGCTTACACTGTCCCCCAATGGCCCCCGACGAACCATGCACTTCTCAAAGGACAGTTGCAACTCAGCAGTGCTTCCAGCTAATCAAACCCAGCTTTGCAAATGCTTGCCAAATCCCACTGATGTTCCTTCGAACTGGAGGGACAAAATTGTGATTCATGAGTGCATTAAGCAAAGAATTAGTTTCATATAGTCAGTTTGAATCACATCCCAAGCAATGCAGGCAGTGCTCAAAGGCAAGTAGGGACTTCGACTGGGATTTACTAGCAGCTAGTAGGTTTTGCAGTGCGTCATCGCAGATTGGTCTGGAAGAACAATCATCTAAAAGACAGATCAGTCCAGTCTTCCTGCTCCCAAAGCCTGCGCTGTTTTTGTGGGCTGAAAAACTAGAGGGACCAGAATCATGGACTTAGACTGAAACTGCAAAATTTATTTCCCAAGCAGCAACCACAGTGAGAAACTGCTTTCAGCAAATTCAGCAAGCAGCCCATTTTATAGGATTAAGAGCAGGAGGCTGGTAGCACAACATCACACGAGACAAAGCTTACCTTATGATTTCAGCGTACTCCTTGTCTTTTCCTTTACTGTCCCTCCATTTCCTGAACATGACTGATGCGTCCACATTGGCAGGAGAGAATGTGTTGGGCTCATTAAGCAAAGAGATTACACTCAGTAAGATAGTCCTGAAAAAGGTAACCACAACAGCAGAGTTAGAGCTAACACATCCATGGATTCTGGGTGCTGACAACCTCTTTATGCAACGCATCAGAAACTTGTTTAAAGTCAAAAGTTTAGCTAAGGACATTAGCTGAAGTGCAAGCAGGTGTTTATGAATTTCAGACCCCAGCCATGAAGGTAGCAAAGGTCACACAACAATGATCTCAAGGACCTAGTCTGACTACAGATTGCAGAATAGTTTCAGCTGGACTGGACTGTAAAGACCATCCAGTCCCAACACCTGTCACTGGATCAGGTTGCTTCATAGCCTCATCCATCCTGGCCTTGAAAACCTCCAAGAATGGGGCAGCCATGGTTTCTATGGACAAACTGTGCCAGTGCCTCACCACCCTCACAGGAAAACATGTCTTCCTGATAGCTACTCTAAATCTCCTCTATTTTACCTTAAAACCATTAGCCCTTCACCTGCTTGTGAAGCTAAAGTTCAGATCAGAATTCAGCTTGTTCATACCACCCATGGATGGTTCATGGCTGGATACCAGCTTAGTGAGCCATTCCTGGTGATATCTGATGTGCCAGCAGAAAGCTGCGCTTTCCACTTGCATGGGCAGGAGGGCCATTATGACCCAAGGCCATGAGACAGGGCCGGATTGCCTTCCCAGCCCCACCAGCTGTGAGGAGATCAGAGCTGTGGCCATGTCTCTCCTCTCAGCCCACGCACAGCTAAGGCTCCTGTAACAGTATACAGCAAGGGGAAGCGAGTGCAGATGTTATTCAGTACCCAGGCAAGCTGCCAAAGACCCAGCAGGATTCAGCTACTGGTACTCAGCAAATCCAGCATAAGCTAGTCACATAACCCCCAGCAGACAAAGAGCCTTCCTGCATTTCTAGAGGCAGCACAGAGCCGCTTGCTGTCCCCTGCCATTGGTGTTTTCTAAGGGCAAAGGCCACCTCCCTTGTCCAGACCCTTTTATTGTATTTCCTACAACCCTTTTCACTTCAGGTTCAGCCCTTTGCTGCTCTTAGAAGGCCACAGCCAGCACAGAACCAATCAGCAAGTCACATCAGGCAGCTCCACACACCTGGCCACCCAGCTGTAGCCACCACTGCAGCAGCTTTGCTCATGCAAAGTAGTCCTGCTGGCAACACTTTCAATATAAATGGAAGGGAAGAACAAGAGGCAAGGAACAAGCCTTGAAGCACAGCAGTACGTAGCCATTGCTTTGCAGAACCTGATTAAAGGGGACTAGAGCTCCAGCTGTAATTGCCATGATTTAGGGGCAAACACAGAGCAGTGTGTGCTGAGCACATCTAACAGGTTATATATTTGGGATACAATTCCAGGAAATGCTTGAGGCAGAGTTACTTGAAAGGCTTTGAAAATAAATCCTTGTGCCTGGTCAGACTGCTCTGCACAGTTATCAGGACAGACTTCTATGATTTATTTCCAAATGATAAAATTCAGGAGCGAAAGAGAACAGCAGTTCTGGAAAGAACTGTCTGGTCAGACTGGAATGATAAACAGAAAAAAAGATAGTCTTTAAGTCGTCACAAGAATTCATTTATAAGCTTTTGGTTCTCAGCAAACAGGCTGTAGAGCTGGCATGCCAGGTCCAGTATCATTGCAGTAGCTTTACCATAGAGCATGCAAAGCCTAGGGAAGGCTGAGGGCAAGAACTCTTGTCTGGATACAGCGTCTGCTCTACCACAGTTCCACCAACAAAGTGAGGAGAAGCAGATTCCTACTGCAATAATCTGGAGTACAAGGTTACTGTAAAGCTACTTAAACACACCAAGGCAATTGACAGCTACCGGTGAGGCTCTCTGCACTCTTCATTCCCAACTAATGTGCTGATCAGCTCCACCACTCCCAAAACCTTAAAAGATGGCCAGTCTGCTCCAACTCAAACCCTGCCGCTGTGGGTGAGAATGTGAACAAGGTATGCTAACAATAAGGGAACCCAGCACATGGGATCCAAAAGGACCAAAAATCACAAAAAAAATGGAACCATGTGTGACTCCAAACATCATTGTGCTGACCAAACCCCTTTCCATCATCTTCCAGCAGTCCTGGCTGACTGGGAAAGTTCCACTGGGCTGGAGGATAGCTGATGTTGTGCCCCTCTACAGGAAGGGTTGGAGGGAGGATCCAGGGAATTACAGGCCTGTCAGTCTGACCTCAGTGCCAGGGAAAGTCATGGAACAGTGGATCTTGAGTGCTACCATAGAGCACTAACAAGAGAACTGGGTGATCAGGCCCAGGAAAAAGAGGTTCATGAAAGGTAGGTCCTGAAAAACTAACCTGATCGCCTTCTATGACAAAGTGACTCAGCTGCTGGACGAGGGAAAGGCTGTGGATGTATCTTCCTGGACTTCAGTAAAGCCTTTGATGCAGTTTGTCACAGCATTCTGCTACAGAAACTGTCAGCCTTTGGCCTGGACAGGCGCACAGTCTCCTGGGTGGAAAACTGGTTGGCTGGCCGGGCCCAGAGAATGGTGGGAAATGGAGTTAACTCCAGCTGGAGGCCAGTTACAAGTGGTGTCTCCAGGGCTCAGCGCTGGGTCCAGCCCTGTTTAATGTCTTTATCAATGAGCATCGAGTGCACCCTTAGCAAGTTTGTAGATGACACTAAGCTGGGTGGAAGTGTGGATCTGCTGGAGTGTAGGGAGGCTTTGCAAAGGGATCTGAACAGGCTGGACCACTGGGCTGAGACCAATGGCATGAGGTTTAACAAGGCCAAATGCTGGGTCCTGCACTTGGGGCACAACAACCCTGTGCAGCTACAGACTGGGAGAAGTCTGGCTGGAAAGCTGCGCGGAGGAGAGGGACCTGGGGGCATTGGTTGACAGCAACTGAACATGAGCCAGCAGTGTGTCCAAGTACTTGCATCAGAAACGGTGTGACCAGCAGGTCCGGGGAGGTTATTCACCCTCTGGACTCAGCACTGGTGAGACCACTCCTTGAATCCTGTGTTCAGTTCTGGGCCCCTCACCACAAGAAGGATATTGAGGCTCTGGAGTGAGTCCAGAGAAGAGCAATGTCTTCAGGAGTGAGTCCTTTATCAACAAAGAAGAGATGCCAACAGAGGTTTAAAGAATCAGACCTGTTAAGTGCTTTTTTGTCTCCATATTTCAACAGAAGGCTCAGACACATGTATTTCACTCAAAATAGACATCACCTCTGGTATGTCAAAGCTGCACCAGGTGAGTTTTAGGCATGACATTAGGAAGCACTTCTCTGCCAAGAGGGTGGTCACACCCTGGAAGAGGCTTCCTAGAGAAGTTATTGATGCCCCAAAGCCTGTCAGCGTTTCAGAGGCATTTAGAAAATGCCTTTTATGTATCTTAACTTGGTCAGCCGTGAACTCATCGGGCAGTTGGACTAGATAGATCATTATAGGTCACTTCGACCTGAAACAGCCCATTTTACTATGCTTCCAACCAGCACATCCTATTATTTCCTGTACTGAACAGCATTTATTTTTTTGTTCAAGATGCTATTTACACTATAGCCTTTCAGAGCCACATTTAGAGGTATGTATAGGCTATGCTCTAGCATATTTTTGCTCTCCAATGTAAAGAGGTCTTGGCTTTACTGTACTTACAGCAATGTTACATCCAGTCAATTTCTGCAGCCACCTTAATGCACTAAAGCAGACAAAAAAGCCAATGAAAGTAGGCATCCTTAGAAAATGAAGCAACAGCGAGATGGTCCATCACCTGTGTTCACAAGATATGGATGTACCAAGATCATGAACACTCTGCTCAGTTCTGGCCTGTGCATCTCCAAGGACAGAATTAGGCCAGGGGATATACAGAGAAGAGCAACTAAAATGATCAGAGACCCTAAATCAAGCTCTGCCATCACTTCTTCACCTTCCTAGGACTCAAGATATGAGAAGAAAAGCAGTATTCTCTGCTACACAGACTAAAGCTGCATTCCTGCACATCTCGCTGGATGTTTGTCATTTTTAACTATTCCTGCCTTGTCTGGCTCAGAGTGATAGGTAAGTCCATATTGACCATGTTTAAAAAAAATAATGATCATGCTTGATGCCTTTAGAGGTGAAAGCACAGGTGCTACAAAGCTGAGGAAAGACATTCCTCCTCCAGACACTTCAGCCATGGCTGTCTGTAGTAAAAGGTCAATACTCAGCAGGACTTACAAAATTCAGCAGCTGAAGCAAAGCTCTTGCTTACATAGCCAGCTCTTTACAGGAGGAACCTTCAGCCCTGCTGCCTCCTGTGTGACACTCCAGAACCCTGCAAAGCCAGATGGGAACCCAGCAGGACATGCTTCTATGGGCATTTAGCCCAACTGGTGATGCTGGCAACAGGCTAACAGTTAAGGTCACTTTTTTTTTTTCTACTTGATGATACAGCTGAGGAATGTTTTCTCCCTAAATGTTACCTGTAAGCCCCACATATTCCAAGAGAGTAAGCACCAAAATCTGCACCACAGTAAAGAGCAGAAATCAGAACTAGCACCATGACAAGTTCCTTGTCAACCTTTAGGGTTGAAAATTCTCACAATGAAATATTCAAGATGTGTGCATTATAAGTAATGAATCATAGAATGGTTTGAGTCCGAAGAGATCATAAAGATCATCCAGTTCCAACACTTCTGCCATGGGCAGGGACACCTCCAATTGTATCAGGTTGCTCAAAGCCTCATCCAGCCTGGCCCTGAACACCTCCAGGGATGGGACGGCCACAACTTCTATGGGCCACCCAGGCCAGAGCCTCACCAACCTCAGAGGAAAACATTCCCTCCTAACATCTCATCTGAATCTCCCATCTTTCAGCTTTCATTCTCCCTTGACTCGTCCCTGCACTCCCTGATAAAGAGCCCCTCCCCAGCTTTCTTGTAAGACCCTTTTAAGTACTGGAAGGACTGCAATGCCCAAAGCTGTTTCCTAATGGTGAGTTGAGGCTTGTCAACTAGTCCTATCTATAACAGATACATGAAAGAATACATTTATAGCCATGTGAGCAGGCTAACAAAATTTAGTATTTAAGCTTTTTTTCCTTCTTAAAAATCTGAACTAGAACTTTGAGTGGTTGTTTCATACTTACTTGTGCTTGGTACAGATGGATTGGATAACATTTACCCCAAGCACAGAAGGTCAGATTCCCAACCCTTTGCAACTTCACACAGCTAAGACATCATTTCTCCTGAGCCTTTTTAACCTTGAAGAAGCATTCTCTAGGAAGAACATAAATTGTTGTAATCTGCTGACTGCTTCAATTCCTAGCCTCCTGCCACGATAGCTCTAGTTCAGCACTTTGCAGAGCGTGAGTGTGTGTTACAATCCTATTCCAAGGGTCAAGAACCCAATAAATCCCCCTTGCTAGAACTTTGCTTTGACAAAGGCTCTTTTCAAATGACTCATGAAGCCAAACCAGATGAAAGCCAAGTCAAACTACCAGACAATCCTTTTCACTGCACTCCCTCAGGTGTGTTGAGATCCCCAGCTGCATTTATCAATAAATAACTGACATTTCAAGTTGGGGAACTAACTTCTAATAAATCACATTGAAAGCAAACATAATTCCCACATGATACACTAAAAATCTAGAGGCAAATACTTTCAATTTAATAGGATTAGTTACCCAAATAAGAAGTTAGAACAGGAAGTACCTTACTTCAAGGCTTTTTCCACTATGTCACCCACTACTGCTGCCACTTGATATAAGTTTTATCAGTTCTTTACTGGCAGTGTCTTGTAATGAGAATGAAATTCAGCTGTTCATTTTTAAAATACGGACAGGTTAGCCTTGAATGTCTCTGGTACTTAGTGATCCTTCTGTTTTTTTGGCAGAAAGAAAATAACCTGGCAAACAGCTCAAGTTACCATGCTGCAGCACAGAAGACAACAACAGATATAGGAAGGCAAACAGTAGGTAGGATCACGCACAAATTTACTCCTTCTGGGTTTGAATATTCAAAAATTCTCTTTCCCACTGGTGATACTTTGGAGGAGTTTGAAAAACTTAAGAGTAGGATAACATGGACTGGGAAATGCAAGAACCTTTGAGATAACTGGCTTTAAAAGCATGAAACCCCATGAACAGAAGTCTCCTCATTGTTTGCTCCGCATCAGCCAGCTTGGTAAATCTAGTTCCCACCCCATAAAGGTCTGAAAGTCCCCAAAGCCTTAAAGTGTCTTCCAAGCCTTTCCCAACACAAGTCTTTGTCTTGGAGAGAGATAACAGGCCTTTAAGGCTGCTGTTGTACATCAGATACACAATTACCTGACATTTTGGGTAGGGTTCCACCTCTCAGATGGCAGCTCTCCACTTTGTGGATCATCTACAGGTGGGTGAAGAATTGAAATACATACATCCCCATTCTGTAAGACAGAAACAAGAGGTGAGAACAGCCAGGCTCAAGGCAGTAGTCTGACGGCAACTCCATCTCTTTGGCTATGTTCAACCTAATTGAAGTGGATACTAGATAAACCTAGATGTTTAACCTTGTTGAAGCGGATACTCCAAGGTGCCAGTAGAAATATGCAAGAGCTGGAAAAGGCTTTCAATTCTCCCTGGGACTGCTCTACTTACACGTTCAAAAGTTTCCCTTCCTAAACAGCATTAGTCTGCAAAGTGGTACAAAATAATCTCAAGTCAAGAGGTTTAAATAATGTAGCAAAGCAAGCAAAACTAGTAATAAAGTCACACAAAACTAAACTGGTCTCCAGACAGCAAGCACTGTCATGGTGATGGAAACGCACTTCAGTCACTGGAGACCCAAAGCAGGGTTAAAATAATCTTTTGTTTCCAGGGACAGCTGAGTTAGCTACATGAATTTTTGAACTGAAGGGTTTAGGACTCTCTCCCAGCTCAGGTATCACAACAATGCTTCTCCTGAGACACAAGGAGGCTGAGCAGATGGCAGGGGGCAAGCTTATGCCATTCCCCTAGGATGCAGCTGTTCGAAATACCAGGAAAAAAAAGCATGAGACACTCTGAAGACTTCACTGAAAATCTCTTCCAGCATGAAGAGGTGTATGAAGTGCAGGACCTGGCACTTGGCCGTGTTAAACCTCATGTTTGAGGTTTAACACAGCCAAATGCTGGGTCCTGCATTTGGGGCACAACAACCCTACGCAGAGCTACAGACTGGGAGAAGTCTGTCTAGAAAGCTGCCAGGAGGAGAGGGACCTGGGGGTGTTGGTCGACAGCCGACTGAACATGAGCCAGTAGTGTGCCCAGGTGGCCAAGAAGGCCAATGGCATCCTGGCTTGTATGAGAAACAGTGTGACCAGCAGGTCCAGGGAGGTTATTCTCCCTCTGTACTCTGCACTTGTGAGGCCGCTCCTTGAATCCTGTGTTCAGTTCTGGGCCTCTCACCACAAGAAGGATGTTGAGGCTCTGGAGCGAGTCCAGAGAACAGCAACGAGCCTGGTGAGGGGTCTGGAGAACAGGCCTTATGAGGAACGGCTGAGAGAGCTGGGGTTGTTCAGCCTAGAGAAGAGGAGGCTGAGAGGAGACCTCATTGCTCTCTACAACTACCTGAAAGGAGGTTGTAGAGAGGAGGGAGCTGGCCTCTTCTCCCAAGTGACAGGGACATGACAAGAGGGAACGGCCTCAAGCTCAGGCAAGGGACATTTAGGCTAGAGATTAGGAGGAAGTTTTTCACAGAAAGGGTCACTGGGCATTGAAATAGGCTGCCCAGGGAGGTGGTTGATTCATCTTCCCTGGAGGTGTTTAAGGCACGGGTAGATGAGGTTCTGAGGGACATGCTTTAGTGTTTGGTGGGAATGGTTGGACTCGATGATCTGGTGGGTCTCTTCCTACCTGGTGATTCTATGATTCTGTGCGAGAGGAAGAATATTTTGGCAGAGTGTGGAAACCATACAGCCACATAATCCTCAATCTGTGTTTTATTCACCAGTGTTCCAGCACAAATACAGATTTGAAGCTTCATAATGCCTATCATTTATAATTACTTTCAGAAGCCTGAAATACCAACTTTCCACCAGCAACAGCGCTCTGACACAATGACTCTGCAGGAGGCTGCAGCAGTATTCACCACAGCTGTGGTGCTCTTGGGCCTCGAGTGCAGGATGGAATGAAGGTGCAGGCCAGCTAGCCAGTGCTGGAATCCCAGCTGCCTCTCACAGCCACCTGCAGCAATGACTTATGAATTCCCAGAAGCAGCCCCACACCTTCAGGTGACGTGGCCACAGATGACAGGCAGCACTCACGCTGTTCCTTGTCACCCTGACCCAAGGTACAGGTTTACAAAAGAAACAAAAGAGAAGCTGCGTATTAGTTCTTTTTTGAGAGTGCAGACAGGCAGCTCCCCATGCACCTGGTCTCGGCTGCGTGACAAGGACCCTCTCGATGCACAGCAGCCAGAGCACAAAGCAGAGCTGCTCACAGCAACAGCTTCGAGCTTTTGAGCTAAAGCCAGTGATCACAGCTACAGATAGCAGCAGCTCACCTCAAGGGCCTCCCAAATATTTCAACTCACTTTCATTAACAATGACATTTGCTTTATAGCCAAACAAGATCCCGCTTCAACACTGGAGGCATGTGATCAGTATCCAGACTTCAGTGGCTTGCTAACCCTGCCAGGTATCCTATTCTAGCAAGTCCTCGTTGTTTTGAAGCAGGTTTTTGTTAAGAACACAACTATGCACAGCAATGTAGCACCTGGAGCTGCCAAATACCCAAAGACACACGTATGTTGATGGAACAGTTTGCCATAGCAAGGCAGCTTCATTTTTAGGACTCCAACAGGCTTGTGCAACATTGAAATATTTTTCTAGTATAATTTAAATAGAATCTAACCTTACTGTGCCATTATATTCGTGGCCTATTCTGGTTTTATTAATACTTTCCATGAGTTTACACAGTTATTCCTTCAAAAACATTCTGGGAGAAGGCAGTACTGGCTGCCGACAGAAAGCATGATGGTTCTTGGAAGAAGTTTCTTGTGCTGTCAGATATTTCACAATATGAAATTATAATAGGAAGCAAGAATGTGAGAAGCTTCCCTCTTGCAACAATCAACATGACCTGTTTGGAAGTTCAAGCAGGGCAGCACTGCATTAGAGTCTGGAAGGCTAAAGGTGTCATGGGACCTGATAGGATCAGCATAAGTAAGGGGCAGCCTTTTCCTACAGATGTTTTTAAAAGATACAAACAAGGAGGATGGGGTATTAATCTACCAATGGGAAACAGACAATAATTCTATTCAGACTGAGAACGGTTATGTCATAAAAATGCAGTTTTACCAGAATTCAACTACTTATCATGAGTAAACTGGAGATGGGGAAAAACACACAAGTTACTCAGGTCTCACGGATGAAGACCTGGAATGTCAGATCCAACCTCTCCATCTGGTCCCACCAGCAGATTCTGTACACTGCTTGTTTCTTTCATCTTCCTTACGCTGAAAGAAGGTTGGGTTTCCTCCCCTCCTCCTGCCGAACTCTTAAACCTCAAGCCCTTTGCTGATTTACTCTTAGTTTCATTTGGAGTTATCACAGTGCCTCATCTTCACTGCTTAAATGTTGTTTCCAAAACAGCCTCCAAGCTGCTTCAGATTCCCTCAGCTCCAAGAAATACTGCCATGAACACTAAGTGTTTGAAGAGTAACCCCCAAAATACACCCATCAGGTTTGGGGTTTGTTTCTCCTCCTACCTTTAGTTGTTTCTAGAGCCAGTTTTTCATCTTTCCCACCAGGACTGGGAGAGGTCCTTTCCAGGACTTGTTTTGTACATACCATTTTGGCAACCATTTCCTGCTTACCTCCTGCATGGGAATTTCTGGATTCAGAACCAAAACCCACAGTATGGATCTGCAATCATCTGCAGGTCTTGATGTTGCCGTTATTTAAAGGTCAAACTTCCATGTAACTGAAATATAGCCTTGAAGAGAAACACCATCCTTGGCTACTGGAAAGACTCCATGCTAAGGCTAAAACTAAAGCCAGAAGACTGATTTCAGGATATTCCTGGGCTTATGGTTAACCTCCTGAGTATCCAGGTAAAGGTAAGTACAATCCTGTATTGATTGCACAGAAGGCAGGAGAGGCTTTTGGCTGTTTTATTACTAAACCATCAGTGCAGGTTTTCACCATGACCTGTGAAGCACACTCATCCCAGGTTGGACAAATAGAAGCAGGTCTTCTAAGCCCACGGCATCAAATGAAGCCATCACATCTTCACAACAAGGAAGAGAACTGACATTCCAGTTTGCAAGTGGGCTCAAAGGAAGACTGTAGATGCTCTCATGGGAAGATCAGTGATAAGCTGACAGAGCTGCATCAGCAGGAATGTTCTGAAAGTCATCTAGCTACCTGGACTAGTCAACCAATAGTTCTGGCAGGTTGATACTGTCTAGGATATCAAAAAAATTAGTGAGGATTTGCCTGGCCTCCACTAAATGTCAAGTTCTGAGCCAAAATAGGCCTTCAGCTTTCACAGAGAGCACTAAGAAATTTGGCAATCTGAACCAATTCCTTCTAAATAAATTCTTTCCCCTTCTGGATCTGCCATGTAGATTGTACCATGATCTAATTATGGAATTAACGGCCCCCAGCATTATTCTTCGAATGTGACCCACTCATGCACTGAACTCAGGGCCACTTCAAACTGGTTAGGGGGCACGTAACCCCAGAGGTATCCATTCACTCTGGCCCCAGAGTGACTAGGCTGTACATCACTCCTCTGGAAGCTGGATTCCAGCCCAATTCTGGTTCTTTCCACTTTCAGAGTGTCCCAAGTCTAAACTCTTTAATTTGTAGGCTGACTCCTGCAGAAGACTGTTTTCCATCATATCCACAGGATATACTCTAATTGGGGTATGCTTAAAAATACAGACTGCGTACAGAGAGCAATGGTTGCGTAAGTAATGACAATAGGGTAATACTCCACACACCGGCCTTGATCCAAGAATCCCCTAAAGCTACCAGCACTCATGGCATGGCATTCTGGCTGGGGCTGCCTGTTGCACTTGCAGGTACAAGAGCAGCTCTACACTACCTACAAGAACAGCATTTCCTGCCACGCTAGGATTTAACTGCTCAACCATGACACTGACATCTAACACCAACAGCTAATTGCTTTAGTAATGGCTAGAGACATTCAGTACCTTCAGTACTTCCAGAGTTTAAAGTAGTAGAAAGCCTTCTCACAAGACTTTTTATAAAAAAAGCACCTTACCTCATAAATGTTGGGGTGCCACATTTTGGTCAGGAATCTGAAGGTAGGTGGCGAATATGGATAGTCAATAGGAAATTTAATATGGGCCTGTAAAAAAGCAAAATATTTTAGTTATCAAACACAGGGAAAAAAAAAAAAAGATCAACAAGCAGCAGTGAAACACTAGAAGAAAATTTCAATTAAGCCCATCAAATTGTTAATTTTGTACACCAGTCCTCACATGGTCCCACAGTATAACTCTGTATCATCTCTTACATGCAAGATACTAACTCAACAAGAAAAATCTAAACACCAGGAATGACCTGAGCTGGAAATGTGAGAAAACAAGCCCAAAAGGTGTGCCCGATTCCAACAACAGTTGTTAAACAGAGCAAAACAGATTTGAAAAACTGGAACTCAAGATACTACTGCTGTCTTTCTGGGTTCAGAAGCAGACTAAAAATGTTTGCTAAGGTGAATAGACCTGCTTTACATTTGGCACTGCAAATACTTTAGGTTACTCTTTTATTGTAGTAAAAAACCCATTAGATATATCTTTTACTGAGATCTGAAGTGTTTTGCCTTTCCTGTGCAAGAGTTAAGCTGGTCAATTGACCTGTGTTCTAAATACTACACTTCTTGCCACTACAAGCATTTCCCAAGTCTGAATGCCATATGTGTCTGTTCAATAAATCAGTGCAAGTTGACAAACCAGATACTGATGGGCGATGACAGCAAATATGACTTTCCAGTGCCTCTGACGTCTGGCTAGACCCTCAGAGTAGAGTCAGCTGTAAGAAGACTGCAGAGTTCCCAGTGGAACAGCAATCAGAGAAGCCAGCTGGTAAGAAAGAGGGCTGAATCTGGATTGATTAAGTGCTAAACTCATCCTCCTCTGAAAGGGGTACTTGGCTGGAGACTTCTTGCTGTGCTGCAGAGTACAAACCCTTCCCTTAGCACTGCTCAACCCACCAAGGAAGTTCCACCATCAGCTTTCTCTCCAGAGAAGCATCTCCCAGCCCCTGTACGGCAGCCAGACTCACGTGCAAATGAATGCAGGAAGAGATCCCAAAAGACACTACGCACATGGTGAGAGCAGAATCCAAGGTCACCTCCTTCACTTAAAAATCTCACTATGCTGCTTGGACACAGGTGCTTACCATGTTCAACAGTACAAATTATGCCAAGTTTTATTCCCAGAAAGAGAAGCAGGCAACCAGATTGGATTACTGGGTGGCTAAGTGCCTGGCTACAGTTTTATATGTAGACTGGTATATATCTTTGCCTTGCAATACAAATTTTATGAGGTCAGAGTGCCAGGCAGCCAAGAAAAGGTATTCTGTTCACCTTTATGAAACAAATTCAGGAGCCCATGTGGCTTTACACTCTGCCCTCTACTGATACTGACTGTACGTGGGGGATCTTACAGCAGCACCGAGTTCTCACCCTGCAGTTGTCTGCCATGGCACGCTCACAACCAAAGGATTTATGATCCACTTAAACAATCATAGCCTACGGTTAAGGTCAGTTACACAAATGGCACTGCTCCAAGAACAAGTGAATGCCTTTCTGCTGCAGTGGACCGGTGACAAGAGTGGCTGTTGGAGCAAGGACACAGCCGATTCTGGGATGTATAACCCTGCACTGCAAGCAGAGCAGAAATTTACCCAGGGCAGAGCAGATTCACTTCAGCTCAAGTGCTACCATCATGCAGCTGCAAACTCCTCTGGAATACTGGGATTTTCCCAAGAAAGCCCATTTCTGTGCTTGCATGCAGTTTCATGACATTCAAGACACAGAACAGCCTAAGGACTAAGATTAAAAATGCAAGAGAGAAAACTCAACAATTGACCTAGCTACAAGATGCCTTGGCAGAATCAATGCACCTTCTACACAGGTATAGTTTCTAGGTGACCAAAAAAGCTTACTGCCACCAGTGTACCAGCACTTCCATGTTTACATTGAACACACACAATCAAGGAGCTGAGTAGCAGGTCTTGTTCCTATTAATATAAACCCTCTGCTCTCTAACTGTCTAACTCAGAGGGTTTAGTCTCAAGAAGATCACTACATCAGATGAGGCTGGAGCACCACTTACGGCCTTTGTATTGTGATGCAGACTCATGAAGAAGCTGTAGGTCTTTGAAGACTGAAACTTCTAAATCCTGTTTTGCAGCCCCAACTCTAAGTATTTTGCTACATGAAGGACACCTCTTGAGCTCAGTACTAAAAAAGGCAAAATCGGAGAGAAATTAGAAAAACATTTTGTTCTCATGTGGGGACAGATGAGACCCAAGCTTGCCTTTAACCAGTCTTATGTTTACAGAAATCAGCATCGCATTACTTCACGACAAGCCATTTCTATCTGGCCTATGTTTAGCACATGGAGATTCTGTACTGGTGTACAAAGCAACTGGAGCCTCTCTACAAACCTGATTTCAGAGCCAAAAGCCACTGAAATAGGAAATCCCACATTACCAGCAGGGACTTTTTTTTCCAAACAATGTTGAGATCATTTAGAATTTGAAAAGTGAAACCAAATGCTTTTTCAGGGCATTACAAACAGCTACTAGAGACTTACTCTGCATCTCTTCTGTAAGAGAAACCACAGGAAGTTATGTAAACTCACCCCACTCTCCCCGAAAGCTATTCGAGTTTCTCAGCAGCCAAGAATTTCCAGTAGCTGCAAGAGTGCTCGCAAAGATCCAGCAAGAGCCATGATTACTTTCCTCCCCCGTGACTGCACTAAGGCCCAGTTCTAAACATGTTAACAGAAAAAAAATACCAAATAAGGCAACAAACACATTTTTTGACTAATGTTCACAGAAAAAATTCCCTCAACAATTTTACAGTTGTAAGGCAAATCAGTTATCTGAACTTATTTCTGCTAACTTATTTCTGCTAAGTTAATCTAGGTTGCTAGGCATCAGAGAGAAGGGGAATTTTTAGGGCAAAATCATTAAGGTTGGAAAAGAACTCTAAGATCACTGAGTTCAGCTGCCAGCCCAAAACAACCTTGCCTACTAAACCATGTCCCAAACTACCATGTGTACATGCTTTTGAACACCACCAAGGGCCGGAGACTCCACCACTTCCCAGGGCAGCCTTTACCAATGCTTGTAGTTAGTACAGTTCCAGCTGGACAAACTAGTTTAGGAGGACTGAATTCAGGAGGCTTAAGGCCCAACCAGAATGCAGATTGTCCAAGTCTGTGAAAGATAACAAAAAGCTTTCTATAAATACATTAACAATAAAAGGAGGACCAGGAAGAATCTATGGGGTCAGATGGGATCCATCCAAGAGTATTGAGGGAGCTGGTGTATGTGCTTGCAAACCCCTTTCCATCATCTTCCAGTAGTCCTGGCTGACTGGGAAAGTTCCACTGGGCTGGAGGCTAGCTGATGTTGTGCCCCTCTACAGGAAGGGTTGGAGGGAGGATCCAGGGAATTACAGGCCTGTCAGTCTGACCTCAGTGCCAGGGAAAGTCATGGAACAGGGGATCTTGAGTGCTACCATAGAGCACTAACAAGAGAACTGGGTGATCAGGCCCAGGAAAAACAGGTTCATGAAAGGCGGGTCCTGAAAAACTAACCTGATCGCCTTCTATGACAAAGTGACCAACCTACTAGACGAGGGAAAGGCTGTGGATGTATCTTCCTGGACTTCAGTAAAGCCTTTGACACAGTTTGTCACAGCATTCTGCTACAGAAACTGTCAGCCTTTGGCCTGGACAGGCACACAGTCTCCTGGGTGGAAAACCGGTTGGCTGGCCGGGCCCAGAGAATGGTGGGAAATGGAGTTAACTCCAGCTGGAGGCCAGTTACAAGTGGTGTCCCCAGGGCTCAGTGCTGGGTCCAGCCCTGTTCAATGTCTTTATCAATGACCTGGATGAAGGTACTGAGTGCACCCTTAGCAAGTTTGTGGATGACACTAAGCTGGGTGGAAGTGTAGATCTGCTGGAGGGTCAGGAGGCTCTGCAAAGGGACCTAAACAGGCTGGAGCGCTGGGCAGTGTCCAACGGAATGAGGTTTAACACAGGCAAATGCCGGGTCCTGCACTTGGGGCACAACAGCCCTGAGCAGAGCTACAGACTGGGAGAAGCCTGGCTGGAAAACTGCCAGGAGGGGAGGGACCTGGGGATGTTGGTTGACAGCCGACTGAACATGAGCCAGCAGTGTGCCCAGGCAGTCGAGAAGGCCAATAGCATCCTGGCTTCTATCAGAAAAAAGTGTGACGAGCAGGTCCAGGGAGGTTATTCTCCCTCTGTACTCAGCACTGGTAGGACCGCTTCTTGAATCCTGTGTTCAGTTCTGGGACCCTCACCACAAGAAGGATGTTGAGGTTCTGGAGCAAGTCCAGATAAGGGCTGTGGTTGTTTAGCCTGGTGAAGAGGAGGCTGAGGGGAGACCTCATTGCTCTCTACAACTACCTGAAAGGAGGTTGTAAAGAGGAGGGGGCTGGGGTCTTCTCCCAAGTGACAGGGGACAGGACAAGAGGGAGTGGCCTCAAGCTCCGCCAGGGGAGGTGCAGGCTGGACATTAGGAAAAAAAACTTTTCAGGCACTGAAATAGGCCTTTTCTGGACACTGGAATAGGCTGCCCAGGGAGGTGGTGGAGTCACTAGCCCTGGAGGTGTTTAAAAGATGGGTGGACGAGGTGCTGAGGGACATGTTTTAGTGATTGATAGGAATTGTCAGACTCGACAATCCAGTGGGTCTCTTCCAACCTAGTGATTTTGCAACTAAAGATGCACCCGAGTTCCCTGTCCAAAAGTACCCAGCCACTACCACATTCATCATGTGTTTTGACTCCTCTCATTCAGCTTAAACTGAACAAAAATAATCCTACTTCGGTGCTCTGTTTTCAGCTGTTGGCTCACCATGTCTCTTTGATGCCACTGAACGCATCCAGACTCCAGGAAGGTAGAGGCCACAGTCACCAACCCATTCCCCCTTCTCTAATTTATAACTAGCCATATTCGCAGTCACCAGAAAAGAATAAAAATTCACTGATATTACACTCAATAGGGCAGACTGGCAGAAGACTCAGTCCTTAACAAGCATTTACAGCTACTGCACAAGAACTTCAACCTCTAAGTTATATCACGACACGTATTTCAAAAATACTGCTATCAGCAGAATCATTTTGTTTCCCGATTTACTGCCTTGCTTCCTGTCATCCTCATTAGTGACTGCACTTCAGGTTTGTTTTTGTTTGGTGTTTTGTATAAGACAAAGCCACAGTTTTGTATGCCAGAAAAACAAAGTTTTGCTAGATACTATGCTATTTGACTGAAAATACAAACCTAATATGTCTACTAGCCACTGAACTAAGTTCTGATTCAGTTGCTATGAGTAACCACTACATTGACTATTTCTTGAGATGTCGCTATGCACTTGACCTGACGCTTACTTATTACTATCATCTTCCTCTTGGTGGGGAACACCAATGCAGGCAGGACTCCCTCATAGCTTCAGATGTCTAAAAATCCAGAATTTATTCCAGCCTAGCTATATATGATGCTTTTGTAGCCTGAAAATGATCCTTTCTACTCCTTTCAGCTGACAGAACCCAGATCCTCAACATTCATGCAGCAAGGGTAGGAATGAATAAAGAACCCATCCTATCTGCTCACTGCAGAAAGGCAATGCATGGAAGAGCACACATTTCCTGGAAAGCCACCAGCATCATGACTGACATGATTTGGGGCAACTGGGAACACCAGCAGTTTTTACAGTGGCCAACAGAACAACACAAGCATCTGTTTCTTGAAGCAGTAGTTATATATAAGTTTTATTTTAAACATCACAATCTTAATGTGAGCATTATGAGAACATTTCACCAGTGAAACAGAGCATCCTTTGAAAACTGAATTTAAGTTCAGATACAACAGCAGCACTTGATGTTTTTAAAAATACTTGGTGCTTTTCTACAATTATCTATTACAGCCAGCTCACAGAGAAGCTTCTGGTGACCACCAAAGCCTCCTACATATCCCTTACAATGCCCCAGTAAGAGGTACAGCACTTGCAGACAGCACAATGCCGCCTCATTCTTCTTTCTAACAGGCATCACCAGACTCCTGGCTGTGCACATCATCACTTCCCGTAGCTGTACACCTAATGAATGCCTCCTGCCAGCAAGCCACTAACAACATTTAATATACAGGAAAGCCAACAAGAACAAGAACACTAAGCACTCCTGGGTTACGGGTTAGTTTCTAATCACACAAAATGCCCATTACAGCTTATGGTGCATCAAGCATTTATACAGTTCATCTAATTGATTCTCCCCTTGCACATTAAGCCTGGATTAGTGGATGCACTATGAAATGCTATGTGCCGGAAAACACGCTCAGTAGAGGTCAGTAGTAAGTACTCACAATCTGTTTCTCACATCAGTGAAGTTTAAAACACCTTGATATCATTCAGCTTCAGAACTTGTAAAGCAGCATTAAAGCTAGCCACATCGCTTCGTCAAATACCTGGCAAGGTAAAACATTGCTCTTTCATCTCCAGATGTTATGATTTCTGACCCAAGTCATCTCCTGTGGCAGAGCTGGGAACTAACTTGGTAATTTAGTCCAGTTGTGGCTTCATTTCCAGGCAGCACCTTAGCAATGCTTACCTACATTTGCTATGCTTTCAGAGGAGGACATTAGATGAGTAAACAGGTGAATTAGTGCTTGTGAGTCCTGAAAACTCCCTTGATGCTGCAGTGTCCAGATGAACACCAAAAGCAGCAAACACCTTATATTCTGTCTTACCTGCATTGTTTAAGAAGGATTTTAAAATCAGAGACCACAAAGACCTGAACGTGAAGAGTGAACTGGCTCTCAAAAAGAATGTTAAGCTACTTCACTAGAAAAACAGAGCTGCAAGTCAGCACAGCAATGATGAGTCAAGAAGTGAGGTTAACTTCCAAAAGCAGAGACCAGTTTGACAGGCAGGAGCCCATACTTGTTTCACAATAAATCCCATCTTTTATCCACTTCTGATTTTAGTCATCTGAGCACTACTAAAAGCTGTCATTTCCAGTGGCAGAATCCTCTTCTACAAACTTTTCCCAAAGTTTCTTTTAACAGTGAATTATTATTAAATATTCTTCTGTCTACACATGTATGTTCATAAAGCTGGGACTGTTGTTAAGCCACTCAACATGGACCAAAGCAGGAAGCCTGTGATACAATAGCCAAAGTTACAATTACATCTTTAAAGAAAGGGCTCTGAGCCACACATTAGTCTTTTGCTCCTTAGATCTGAAATCAGGACTAACAACAGATGAGAAAACAGGGTTGAGCAGAATGATAAGAGGGGAAAGATTCCCTACAGCCTTGTTAAGTTGGTTTGCATCCAAGCTACTGCAAACTTGTACATTCACATTCCTGTTGCCTGGGCCACGTCTCAAGGGATCTGAGTAAATAAAACAGCTCTTAACAAAAACTTTAGAACAAACAGTGGCTAGAAACCAAGCCATTTTCTTCTAGCATTACTCAAAAGAACCAAAAGGATTTTTTTTTTTTTGGTAGTATTATCTCCCTTTGATAATTTAGAATCTCAGTTTGGATGCTCTAGGTTTCATGATAACTGATCACAGCAGCTGCTTAGCCTGCACAAGTCAGCTGTGTTTCAGATCAAGTAGTTCAGTAGTTAGGAGTTAAGCAGTTAACCCACTCCTTTCTTGCAATGGGTTTTACTGCAAGGACCATCCATGGTATTGCTCAGATATCTGGGCCATTCAGCCTGAACCATGTGGCAACTAATTTAGCTCTGGCCAGAAACACTCACTGTCAGTGCTCTTGAGACAGGGAGCACCAGCTTCAGGCAGGGCAGCTGTTAGCGCTCTCATTTGGAGACCTTGCTGGGAACAGGCTGGAAGCCAAATAAGAAGTTTCCAAGTCACATCACCGAGCATTGCCCCACCAGCGTGGAGCCTGCAGATGCCCATCCCCAGGAGTGCACAGCTCAGTACTGCACTGGCTATGGTTTCACAGAGAGGTATTTTCCTGCCTTTGCTCTGTGTCCCAGGCTGACAATAGCAAAGCAAGAGCATTTCCAGACAGGGCTAGACTTCTGAACAGCTTAGTACAAATCCTTAAGGCACAGCTCTGTTATTTTGATGGTTTTTTTCCCAAACCACAGGCCAGTGGCCTCGAACCTTAGATGAAGCAGCAGATCACAGGAGCCTCCATTTACATCAGGTTAACAACTGCCAGCTTTGCATTTCTTCTGTTGTCTGTTTGACTCTACACACAATGCTACAGAAAACACAATTTCAACAACTGCAAGAGAGGTAGCATCCAGCAAGAGATAAGGAGTAGGACACGGTGGCATTCCAAGCCACCCAAGTATTTCTTCTATAACCTGTCCATTTTCACTCAGTTTTACCAATCATCTGCCATGTCATCACAGAAAAGGCAACTACCAGCAACTATGTATGACCTAACACCATACAGAACTACTTGGTCCTCCTCCATGTGGCAAGCTGCCACTCCAACAGCTTTACTGACCTTTGACCAAAGGAGCTGAGCATTAAAGCAATTTCAGATTCCCATGTGAGAAAGCTAACACCATACTGAAGTTTCTGTAATTTCCCAGGAATTCCCAAGCTGAAAAATTATTAGTTTCTTCCCCCAGCTGCCTCTCCACTCCAGGATCAGGCCTGATCTTACAAGGGAAAAAAAACTAGAATCAATATATTTTAAAAAGCTGCCTGGAGGAGAAGGACCTGGGGGTGTTGGTTGACAGTGACTGAAGATGAGCCAGCAGTGTGCCCAGGTGGCCAAGAAGGCCAATGGCATTTTGGTTTGCATCAGAAACGGTGCGCTAGCAGGTCCAGGGAGGTTATTCTCCCTCTGTACTCAGCGCTGGTGAGACCACTCCTCGAATCCTGTGTTCAGATCTGGGCCCCTCACCACAAGAAGGATGTTGAGGTTCTAGAGCAAGTCCAGAGAAGAGCAACGAAGCTGGTGAGGGGCTTGGAGAACAGGCCTAATGAGGAACAGCTGAGAGAGCTGGGGTTGTTTAGCCCGGAGAAGAGGAGGCCGAGAGGAGACTTTATTGCTCTCTGCAACTACCTGAAAGGAGGTTGTAGAGAGGAGGGTACTGGCCTCTTCTCCCAAGTGACAGGGGACAGGAGAAGAGGGATTAGCCTCAAGCTCCACCAAGGGAGGTTTAGGCTGGACATTAGGAAAAAAATTTTCAGGGAAAGACTCATTGGGTACTGGAACAGGCTGCCCAGGGAGGTGGTTGAGTCACCTTCCCTGGAGGTGTTTAAGGGCTGGGTAGAAGAGGTGCTCAGGGACACAGTTTAGGGACAGATAGCAATGGTGGGTCTTGGTGATCCAAGAGGTCTTTTCCAACCTGGTGATTCTATGATTCCATGATTCTGTAATAGTGATGGTGACAGGTCAGATATGAAGAGACTTCTACCATTGCTGAAAGCCTTGTGCTGAGATTGTGTTCTTAGGTGCGATGCCTTCTGTTTTCCCACAGCCTGTTGTATAGCTTGAAAACAGGCTTACTGGATGCATGTCATGCAGAAAGACTAGTCTATGTGACTATTTGCTGGACAGAAACAGATCACTTAATGCTTATTTGTACCTGAATAAACACATTGGCTTCCCTCTTTGGACAAAATAGCAAGAATAACTCCAAGTGTGAAATCTAAGTCTCCCTGTAGTGTCTAACACTTGCTGAAGAAGCTAGAGACATTTGGCGATACTGCACCTAAAGTTTACTTCAAATCATACATCTCCTCTTATGACTATGCTTCTCCTCTGGTGTATCGGGTACTTGAAATAGTCCTACTACAGGGACAGCTAAAAATGCTGGTACCTGGATGGGTAAAGCTCTAACTATTTGAGCTGTTCTTGACATGGTGGTCTGTGATCACTTCAGAAGAAGCAATTTTCCAACTTTCTATTTTCAAAAATAATAGTTTTGCTGGAACAGTGGCAGGAATTTTTGAGGCTCCATATCCAAAGCATTATGCTACAGTACTGGCATCTCTGGCAGCATGTGGAAGCCCTCCAGTTAAGCTGTTACAGGGCTGAAACTCCAGGCACCTGACACACCAGGCAGACTTAAGGGTCCACAAGATTGTTTCTTATAAAGAACTTTATTAGCCCACGACACCTTCAACATCCTGTTTGATCTCATGTGTTGAGCTTCCATGACATGGGTAAGTAATTTACTTTCCTGAAGCACATGTACATACAGTTAGGTCTATGGAATGGTTGAAAATGAGAGAGTCTGATATACTCCAGCCTCACCTGGCCATTTCTCTAGTTTAATTTGCTCAAATTCAAGTGATAGTGACCAAAGTACATCCTAGTTTCATGGCATTTTGTGTAAGCTTGTCAGAGTTTCTCTGAACTCACCTGTTTATGCAAGCTCACCAAAATATAGCAGATTGCTTCACTGTTTGGTGAAGCAACTCATACTGTTTGCAACCGTGGAGTTACAAGATGGCCAAGCTACTTCAATATGCAAACACCCTTTCCATCAGACTTTGTAACTATTTTTAGACAATTTTTTAAGCAAGCACCATTCATGAGTCAGTGAATGACTAACGCCCTCAACTCTCTTCATATGCAAGCCATGCTAGATGTAAGAGGAAAGCTCTCCTCCAGGGAGAGGCAGTCACATGTTCTGCTAAAAACACTGGGCAGGTCCTGATGCAGTCACCTCTTTCATAAGCAGCAAGGGGAAAGGAATATTTATAGCATTGCAAGTGTAAACCATAGCTCTGTGCTGCAGTGTTACACAACTTCGCCTTTCTCAGCTCAGCAGGCAGCAGTTCTTCCAACACGACTTCTGAAGCTGGTATAGCAGCCTTTATTTAAACAAGGGATATAGGTTTCCAGAAACTGAATGGCAGCACCTGGGAACTGCAGCTGAAACCCTATCTATGCTGGCTGCCACACAGAAGCCAACTAAGCATTTACACAGCCCTGGTACTTATTTTTCTGCCACTGCATTACTGACGGTGAATCCTCCTGTTCAGAGCTGGTCACAGGCAGCAAATCAAGGCAGATGCAGGTAACACTCAGCAGTGTAAGCAAGTCTACCAGGGTGTACCACTTGCAACCAGAGAGCTAAATACAGCCACACCATCCCCTAGTGCGGAGACACAATCAGCATTGTATTAGTCTATACTTACAATCCTAAACTGATACAACTGTATTATGCATAGCCCCAGTGTGCAAGTGTCTATAACCCTACGTTCTTCAGTGACGCCTGACACACCTATGGAAGGTGACTCCTGGCTAAGCATCCTCCCCTTTACCGCAGAAACCGGCACTCTATCAGCAGGTATTTGCTAGTGATAAGCCTGTGTTTGAGACTAAAGCATATTTTCACATTATTGCATAATGGTGCACCTGTTGGCTCCATCATCACAGGCTGCTTTTAACAGGTAAGTTTAAAGTCTAAGCTAAAATAAGCAGACTAGGTGATAGGTACATACCCATCCCTGCTCTTAAGGCTATTGTGTCTACAGTAACAGGTTTGTGGTGTTTTTTGACAGTGAGGAGCAAAATTCAAGAGGCATCTAGCATTCTGTCACTCTCTCTTTTCACCCCTGCTTTGTGCTTTACATTATTTGGAGCTCACAGTATTGCAGCCAGTGTAGCTTTTACTCATGAGCAGCAATGACTTGTCTACAAGTAACATGTACTGCAAGGGATGAGAATTTAAGATGAATTCTAGCACAGATTTCAGACTTTTTTCAAAAAAAGACAAACCCCATAAATTTCACAAAGTCCTTCACCGAAGGACTAATGTCTCAGTTTGAACTTTAGCCTCCCATGGAAAGGGTGATCAGGTCAAATAACATTTAATTCATTTAATGACCTTGAAACTTGGACCTTGAATAAAAAACAACCTGGAGGTGCTGGTCTACAGCAGGCTGAACATGAGCCAGCAGTGTGCCCAGGTGGCCAAGAAGGCCAACAGCATCCCGGTTTGGATCAGAAATGGTGAAGGGTCTGAAGCACAAGTGTTATGATGGGTGGCTGAGGAAACTAGGGTTGTTTAGCCTGGAGAAGAAGCAGCTGTGGGGAGTTCTTATTGCTCTCTACAGCTACCAGTAGTGAGGTGGGTGTTGGTCTCTTCTTCCAAGTAACATGTAGACAAGACGAAATGTCCTCAAGTTCCATCAGGGGAGTTTTATATTGGATATTAGGAAAACTTTTGTCACAGAAAGGTTTGTCAAGGATTAGAAGAGGCTGCTCAGGGAAGTGGTGGAGTTGCCATCCCTGCAGATGTTCAAGAAATGTGTAGCCATGATACTTTAGGACACACTTTAGCAGGCACAGTGGTGCCTGGCTGACAGTTGGACTTGATAATCTCAGAGGTCTTTTCCAACCTCAATGATTCTATGAAAAATCAAAACAGAGGCAAATCACTAAGGCCTGCAGCTATCAAGCTGCTCTTTCTCACACTACAAAGTACTCTTGCCAGCCTCAATCTGCCACAGCACCAGCTCTGGCATGTGTATGTGCAATAGCTGCACTACACCTAGCAGAAGACTATCTCTTACACTAAACGTCTGCTTAGGACAAGAAAAAACCATATCAGGGGCTACTGCTTTAGTCACAATGATAAGACACTCAAATACTTTGGCTTTCAGTGACTCCAAAGTACTACTGTTGTGAGAATCACATCTCAAGCTGCCTGTTTTAGGTACTACACAGACCTTCCACTCCCAGCACAGCCCTAAGGAAACAGTTACTGATGAACATGCCCTTCACAAACTCCTCATCTCCTGCAGATCATCAGGAAGTCAACATCCCTGCTGTAACAGCCATGTTTTATTTAAAAAGTTGATTAAACATGGCTAGACAAGAACCATCTACTACGTAGTCCTTCTTGATGACTATTAATAACAGCTGTTTAGAGATATTTTTCAGCCCAGATGGATATTTGAGAAAGAGTACAAACCTGAACAGAAAGCTAACATTGACATTTCTACCTAAGTTGCAATTAGCTGCCGTGTCAATAACTAATGACATCCAGATAAAGCTGTATTCCTCAATTTGCTGAAATATCTCTGAAAACCAGTAAATGCAAAGCACGTTGATTCATCTGCAGTTCAGCCCAGATATTTAAGGTACTGATAAGAGCAAAATCAGAGCAATCAAACCAATCTTGGTACAAGAGCGAACATCCTTGAAAGTCAATCTTCTATCTAATTAATGGTAACCATTGACATTAAGTTTGAAGGTATACAGTGTAAGAGTAACAGTCAAGAAGAACCACTTCGAGCTACTGCAGGTCAAGAGGATTTCAAGGTCAAGACAGAAATTTAATGAGACAGATTCAAGGTGAGAATACAGGCAAGAGATCTGATCATTTGGACAGAGAAAGCTGAATCCTGTAGGAGTCACAGAAAACTTGTACAACTGTGTAACTAACAGTAACCCCTGAATGGCTCTAACACTATGCAGCATTGCCTATCAGAACCAAGAAAGGAACTAGGGGAAATTAAAACTCATTTAGTTTTTCTTCTGGTATTTAAGCACATCATAGATATTATTCTTGATCTGAAGTGGCATATCTGACTTAACTTTAGAAGAAATTTGTGTGACCCGGGAGAAGACCTCTGAGAGACTGACAGTCTGCTTTTAGTGAGAACTGGAGTGTGGGTAAAGAAAGGCCTCTGAACAACTGTGGAGAAAAAAGCAGAAAAGTTTAAGTTGAGCAACAAGATAAACTGCAGTACCAGATTGACATGAGGTGGTTTATCTGTGACTATGGAGATTTGTAGGAATAGGTGATACCTCAAAAAAAAAAAAAAAAAAAAAGAGTAAACGGCTTCAATACAGAGCAAGTTTTCTACTCTGAGACATCACTTCCTACTTAGATCCTTCTGGTATCTACCCTGTGGTGAATTTTGAACAACTTATTTTTCAGCTTTGCCCTTCCTTTTTAAGGTGTTGGAGTTTAAAAACACTACCTGAATACTAGAGAAACAGAAAAAACCCCAACCCATCTTCCAGTAAGTCCTCTTACTTGCCTGTAGCCACATAGCATCTTCTAATTTTGAAGTCCTCCCCTTCCCCCTAAAACAAGTTATTGCTTTCCTGCAAAGACTCATCTAAAAGTTCCTCAACTTTCTATATAATAGGATCACCACTTATAAGCACCTACGACTAAAGAGATCACTGATGCTTCATCTACAAAAAAAGCATGCTTTATCTCCAGTAGCTCCAGTGCAGTGCTCCACCATACTGCCACACTCAAAAATCGTAGCATCTATATAGTCAGTTTGGGAGCTGGCTCATCTTTTATTCTTTTCAGAGAAAAGTGATACCCACACATCAGCAAAAACCCAAGACCTGAGCACGGGACTCGCTTGCTTGCGCATGGAATACGCTGTAGCTACTAAAACTCAGGAATGACAAAGAACAGAAAATTCACCCATACCTGTAGGCTAGCCATGATCCTGTGACGATATTCTTTCCTGTCTTATAAGATAAATTCTTGAAAACTTTAGTCTTAACATTGCTAGGCTGAATCCCACTCTGCACTTGATGCAAGATGCCTACACCATATCAAATTATGATGCAGTAATAATCAGTTTGCATGAACAGTTGACAATGTTTTGAGAAACAAGAGTAAGAACAGCCCTATCACGGGAAACCCACCCCAGACATACCAGGAAATGTCTGAAGCCTTATCTATGCTGGGATAAAAAAAGCCAATGTTAAGAAAGTTATTTACCTACACTCACTACCAATACCTTCATGCTTATTTTTTCCAGTTACTTGCTAGCAACACTACAAGCTTCCAGTCAACATTGCTCTACGGTTCAGCAGCAGTTAATGATCAGTAACTATTTCAAACTGACGAATCAGATTCAACCACACCATCAAGAGGATAACTGATTACATTGATTAAAAAAAATTCACTGCTTGTAAAGAGGTCTTACACTGACAGATTCAGACATCAGCATGATACACAGAGCATGAGCTGCTTCCTGACACAGAAATGTAACCAAACCATGACTTGGAGGAGCCTCTAGTGGTGATAAAGGAGATGTGATTATGAATTAACAGATGCTCAAGTATAAGCTATCAGCCTTACTGGTAAAAACACTAACCCACAGATGCAATATTCCTAGCCAGGTGACCAGGGATTGCATCTAAAAGCCACACACACAGTACCCAGTAGAATGATTTAAATACTGCTTTACCTACAAGCTTACCTTGTATTGATTCAATAAGGGAATAAATCAGCTCACTTCTTGTCCTCGTCAGCTTGTAGATAACATTCAGTAAAACACAAATTGAATAAAAAATTCTCAAAGTTTCCTAAAACAGGGAGCAGTGCCCATACCTGATTTGTAGTTACATACTGACACAGGTCGGTCACTTGAATTAAGTTGTGTCTATGCACACAAAGGGTCAGGATATTTAAGATTTGCACTGCAGAAACACATTGTTCATGCAATTTTAAGGAGACATAAAAGCAATTATCTTCCACAGGTATCAAAAATGTTTTGCTACTGGTAAAGGACTTATCCAGAGCATGAGCTTTGTTTTGACAGTGTCAACTGGAAGCAGTTCTGCTTGCACCTTATTTGGCAAGCCTGAGAGCAGGTATCAACCACACAGTTTCTCCAATCTTGTGACCTGTTGACAAGACAAGATACTGATGTGGCACTCTAGGTCCAACACATAAACCTCGAGACTAGCCCTAAAGTTCAGGATCCAGGAGTAGGAGGGGAGAGATGCAGATGCTTATAAAACATGTTCTAACCTGTCAGTTAGACAAGGCTCAATGGGATTGCTCCACTTTGTGTGATGCATGTTCAAACATAGGCATTTTCTTACCCGTGTGTGTGTCAGCCTACAATGCTTTGTCTGTGAAGTAGTTTTTAGCTAATAACATCACTGTGCTTGAGCACCCACCCTGTTGCCCTACCTGTCCTCCTGAAGATCAAGTCACTGCTTAGAGGAACCCATGGTTTTGTCAGTAGATGAGAAAACAAAAACAAGGGAGATCTCAACAGCCTTTCAGAAAATGATCCATGGAATTGCTTTGGATGCTGGTAGTTGTGTGCCAACTTGGGAACTATTGAAGATGATTGTAGCTGATTTTATTAATTTGTTAAATAGAAAGAATTACAGGCACAGTATCATTTTTGTGCCAGAAGTTGTAAAAGCTAGAAAGCTAGTTCCACTCATTCAGGAACTCCCCAAAACATTACCTTGATAAGCATTTATACTGACATTATGCTTTCTTTAGCACAGCACGAAAGAAGCGCAAAAACCTGACATTCAGTGATTTGCCCACATCCACTCACACATACAGGTTCCAGTATGGGCCCTTATAGAACTGGAGGACTTCAAAGACTCATCTGGCATCAAGCACTGAACAAAACAGCCAACTGTTGTTGGTAGTTAAAAGGTTCAGACACTGAAAAAAGTTACTGCTGTTTCAGCACTTCACAACAACAGTTGCGGAGTAGACACTGTCACATTACTTCAGAAGTTTGTTTTTAAGCAGCTGGAAAATCTGTCTGACAACTATGGGTTTATCTTCCCTATGACTCCATCTGACATTCAGAGTAACATTTCCCCATAATGAAATCAGCAACAGAATTGATGCTTTTACTTTTTTCCCCCAAACACTACCAGGAGTTATACAACTGTTTGCAAACAAAATTAAAAGCCATCTACGCATGACCAGTACATCTGCACTAATTGCCACTTGTCAGGGTCTGCTTTAAGAGACCTGAATATAGAGAAATAAAAAGTACAGCCCTCAAGGCATTCTCTGCCTTGTAAATAATATATAAAAAGCTAAGCATCATCTTGTGTTATTTAAATTATAATAAACCATGTTGCTGTGTGTTAGATCTCTGGATAAAAATTATATGGCAAATTGACTGGAAGTCAAATACAATTCTTCTCTGCACCATGTAGCCTACAAAGCTATACTTTTACCTGGCTACAAACGCATTCTTGCATGGAATCAGCTTCCTAAAAAAACCCAGAACTCTACAGTTCTCCAGATGCTACTGAGAACGACATGCATTTAAGAGCTCTAACTCTGTATGTCTTGGTAGACCTGGGGGGAGATTGCAGTATTGACAGGGACAGGAGAACACTACAAGGGAACCAGTAGGAGTTCTGTTCTCAACTAGCGGCTTTATTCTGTGCTTCTCAGTTGTTTTTTCCATACAGGAGCAGCTACATGATGCAAATGCTGGCCTAATAAAAGCCTTACGCGATATATGGTCTTTCCGTTTTAAAAGCACATCGCCATACAAGGGACAATAATAATAGAAAGGCTGGGTTGGAAGTGACCTTAAAGATCATCCCCTTGCAACCCCCTGCCACGGACAGCGACACCACCCACCAGATAAGGCTGCTCACAGCCCCATCCAACCTGGCTTTGAACACCTCAAGGGATGGGGCATCAACAACTTCCCAGGGCAACCTGTGCCAGTGTCTCACTGCTCTCATCAGGAAGAATTTCTTCCTAAAGTCTAATCTAAATCTTCCTCCTTCCAACTTAAAGCTCATTCTATCACTCCAGGCCCTTGCAAGAAGTCCCTCCCCAGCTTTTCTGGAGCTCCTTCAGGTACTGGAAGGCCACTATAAGATCTTCTTGGAGCCTTCTCTTCTCCAGGCTGAACAACCCCAACTCTCTCAAGTCTGTCCCCATAGCAGAGGTGCTCCAGCTCTCTAGTCATCTGTGTAGTGTCCCCTGGACCCGTTCCAAAAGTTCAACAGTGGAGTAAAAGCCCATCTCAGGTTATGCAACCTGTCATAGTCATGGTTTAGTTGTGGACAGGTAAAGTTGGAAACTATGAACTATGAAGAGGTCTTTTCTAACCAAATCATTCTGTGATTTTACATTACTGGGAGTTTTAGGTCACACGTGGAGGGAGTGCCTACACAAAGTGCTTCATGTGGTGGCATGGGGGGTAACTGCAGGAACTGATTACAAGCACTTTCCCAGTAAAAAACCCACAAAGTTCCATTTGTTTCCATTTTTGGACATTCAGTGTTACTCGAGTAACTTTCACCCCACCTTATCTCAGATTTTATAGTCTCTAAGGAAAAGCATTTTTCAGCTGAGCAAAATGGTCTGTACCAGAGACTGCAGCGACACTAACCTTCAGGGGCACTGAAGACAGCCTGGGAAGTCATGTATTGGATCCAAGAGCCTCCCTTGCTGTATCAGAAAGGTTTCCCAGATCAGTACAATTTGCCTCCCCTGAGCTGGCTCTGTGACAAAAACTATATGCCTCTTGGGAACAGCCCCGTCCGTGCAGCTCCAGGAGAATGTGGGGTGATAAAAGCAAGATACACTTACATGCCCATTGTGAAGGAACAACAATGACCCTGGCCATGCCGTCACGGTTTTTCTGTAACAGGTACAAAACCAGCTCAATCCAGCACAACTGTCTGTAAAGCCCTCTGCATATCTCACCCTTAACATGACTCCTGCCTGCTCAGCATTATGTTGATTTATACTCAATGTTGTTAGTTCTGGACCAATACAGAATGTTATGCAGATGTCCCAAACTACCTGGCTTTTAACTGTCCTAATGGAAGCAGACGTTTACACCATGCTACTTGAAGCCAAGGAGCTTGCTTTTTAATGCAAAACACCTCAAACAGCAACCAGACCTTAAAGGATAGCATGGTCCACCAAAATGGCACAAGTTAACACAGTATCTTTTCCTTTGTAGCAAAATTAGGCACAGTAACATAACTTTTCACTCAAGCACTACCATCTTGAACTACTTAATTTTAATAAAAACCCTCACACTGCTCTTATACATAGACATATTTCTTGGAAGCAGAAGAATAAAACTGCAATCCCCACCTTTCCTGAAAAAAACCCCACCTCTGCACCTGAAAACTGTAGCACAATGCTTAACATGAACACCTCCTTACTACAAAGAGCTTTGCAGTAACAGTGGAGCTCTCCTCCCCTGCACAGCAATAGCTAAGCAATCACACAAAGATAAGAGAATCCCTTTTAACTCCCACTTTGCACCCATCTGTTAGTACAGTCATGAATGCCTACTCTAATAAGACTGCCTTCAGAGCATTTTAGAAAGCTTAATTATCACCTTTGGCATCAAATAGGTCAGCAGAAGTCAGTGCTTTCTAAAACCTGTTGGAAAGCAAACCAGCCCACTTAGCACTGTCATGTGAATTTAGGAGAGGACATCAAAGCCATTGCTATCCCAGTAAGTAGCAGAATCCACACATAGTATCTATGACATCAATTATACATGATTTTGGTTCAAGTCAGATTTAGAGTAAGAAGAGAGAAAAAAACCCCACACGCAACCTTTATCACCATGGGTTTTCCCCCTCCCGAACAGGTTTCCTTCAGCTAAATTCCTTCATGCTCAGTCTCCTCATCTCTCGAGGAACACTGCTATGGAAAGACTAGCAAGTTTATTAACTCTGGTCCATTATCAGTATCACCAACATTAAAAAAACGCACTCAAACCAAACTAGGTTTTCGCAGCAGCGTAAGAATCTGTCTCAAAGAGTTTGCAATTCCAGACACTCAATACGGTTCCAAATTAGCATGCTATGCTTTGAAGTTTGGAAAAGTCCTCCTCTCTACGCCCCAATTACCACCACAAGTGGCAAGAGATTTCCTACAAATTCTTGTTAGAGAAAGTATGCAAGTTTTGTTCTGAAGGTTATTGCTCAGTATTCACTATGTGAAAAGAGAAGCTCTAAAAGAGATCACTTTTCTTCAAGGGAGCTTTTGATATTCCCATCATTTGAAGGGCTTAGGTCTGAGCTTGCAACATTTCAGTGTCAGTATTTAAGTAAGGCAGCATACAACTCATTTGTGTATCAAAAAAAAAAAAAAAAGCAAATCAGAATGCTTGACAAGTTATCCCCTGTGTCTTATTTTAAGAGACATTTACACTAACACAAAGTGTTGTCAGGAACCCCTAACCTTCCTAACAGGGTACTTGGGAGCTACACAAGTACAAGACCTGTATCTAGCAGAGAAACTAGAGTGAACAGTAGACATGCCTGTCTTTGACTGAAACACTAGTCTTCTAATTCATGTGCCTCAAAATAAATTACAGCATATTGATTTTGCTAATCCTTTCCAAATATTGTACACATATTGTACACTCCACACAAACCTGTGACATAAGTTGATTAGACAACACTAACAACCTAGTCAGTGAGTCCAAGAGCAAAAGGGGAACAACATCTAATCTGTTGGTGGCTTCTGCTCCGGTATCTCAGGAAACCAGCTGCACCTGCTTAGTTCAAGTTGTGTACTATGGCAAAAATGTCTGCAATCCAGCTTTCATAACCAGCATTTCTACAACTGCTACTCAGTGTTCATAAAGCAGAGCAGCAGCTTCTCTATAGAATCTGAAGCATGAACTGCACATGCAGCAGCACAGCATGTGCAGGCAGTCAGAGCGCTCCCATCTCAGATGTTTTGGCTACATCATCAGACACTCACTACACGATATCTGCAGAGGCATGAACATAAAACCTAGCTCACTTGTGCAAAGCAGCCTAATGAAGTAAGGCAGCAAGCAATGCTAGGGTGTCCCAAGGTAGATGGACACACAGTTCCCCTCCTTGGAGCCAACCCTTGGTCTTCTAACTCAAGAAAACTGCCTTAACTTTATTAAACCCACTTAGCCCTTCTCAAAAATATATACAATAAGCATCAGCTGGAAGGTCTTCTACCTGGCAATATTTAATTTGTAATTTCAGTATCCCATAATGGCCTTGGTCTCCTCCAACTGAACAACCAGGTCACTGCCTTCTAGAGTAGTCTAAATGACCTAGATAAGTCTAAACAAACCGTGTTGATTTCATGTACTATCTGTGCAATTTCAATCTGCCACTTCATAGCCTTGAAGAGTTCCTGTGTACAGGAAGACAAACTAACTACCCACACTCCAGCAGCCAGGATTTAGAACCATGTATTCTTCTCAGGGGATGTTTTCAGAAAACCTTATCTATTCCAATATTATTTTTCAGTGTGCTACAAAGTTCAAGTAGTGCTCACCAAACTGTTATAAAGCAAAATAAAATAGGCTGTAGGGGAAATTAAGATTTACAAGGTTAACTGAGAAATTCAGTAAATTATCTTCCTGCTAACATGAAAGATCAGCAGTACTAAGCTGTTCTGTGGTATTTTCAATTAAAATGCTCTGCAGAGACTCAAGATGAAGCCCTGGTGTCCATCTCTGGAAGACAGGCTTCCAGTCTACACATTACTTTTAACATATGAATGTACTGCTAATTGTAAATGAATACAGGCATTGTGCAAACAAGGGATGACCAAACCATATTTAAAGCCTTTCTTTTGTTTCTCTCTTCCTCCATAGCAAAACACTCAATGCAAGCTCAGCTGCCTTAAGTTTTTTATTAAAACTTACCAAAGCAGAGGACTGAGCAGACATAAGCAATTTGTTTAGTGCACAAATCAATACTGGGGAGGACAACAAATTAAAATATGACAGTTTGATTCAAATATCAACTATTTGGAAGCAACTTCATATTAGAGACAAAACCACATTTGGAGATTCTTTCAAGTTGGTTTTCCGTGCAGTAAGCTTCACGGTACGGTAGCATAAAGGGCCTGTCAACACCGAGGAGGCTGCTTGAAATGACACAAAATGTTACGGTGAACTCATTAAAGCACTGAGGAAGCTCAAGAGGTACTAGATGGTAAGCACAGGTGGAATCTAGTTTTAAAAAGGAGATTAAAAACGTGGTTTGGACTTCTCACTAGAAGAGAGATTTCAATTTCAAGAAGGTATTACAAAAAGGAAGTAGTATCCTTGTAAACTTTATTGATACAGACATCCAGGAGAAATGATGGTAGAAAGTATCTGCAGTGCAATCTGATAAACTTTTATTAAACTAAGTTCAAAATAGTGTAAGAAATCTGAACTTCGTCTGTATTTTTCCCCCTAATGAGGCTGCCCTCCTTTCCCAGGTATCTCTGAAGAACATCGTGTGCCTTCTCAGTACCAAACTTGCTCACTATCAACAAGCCTCTCCACTGCCACAGACATTTGAGGTAGCAGCTATTACGACACTCAGGCATATGGTTAGGCTTGTGCACACGCAGCTGCAGTGAAACAATTATTAATGGGAATGGCAAAGCACTGGAAGTTCAATGTCAAAGTAGTCCCAGTGCTTGCTTAGTCTTATAGCATTTGCAAAAAAGTGAGGACTAGCAGGTACTGTAAGAGCAGCTAACCAGTTAGACAGCTCAGGGTAACCCATCAAGCACCACAGTGAACATGTTGTCCTACTAGGACACAAGTGGCAATCTGAATTACTGGGACAGATTATTAAGAACCAGATGACTAATGACAGTGAGGGCATCACAGACACTGGTAGGTGAAGCCCCCATACTAGAAGTACATAAACTGTTGATATCTACTTCTTGCAATCAACTATGTGTCTAATAAATCTTCAGTGTTACATCTTAAGAAACACTTTAGCATCCAAGCACTATAAGCCCATAGCAAGTAGTAAAGAACAAATCAGCACAAGTTGCAGCAGGCATTCCTCCTCCCACCCATCCTGGCATCACCATTGTGCAGCCGGGTAAGAAAATAACCAGGAAGGCCCTCATTTTTAACCTAAATGGTTTATTTTGGAAGAAGAAACCAGTTTCATCTCTGCTTAGAGAGTTAAGTGACAACAGCTTAGGCAGGTCATGCTTAGTCCAAGCAGCCACTTGGTTCTTTACCTAAGCATGGTATGCACATGCAGGAGAAAATCCCAACCAGGAGCCTTTGCTCACTACTGAAATCCTGAAGAAATGCCCTTCCCAGTACAAAACTCAGGACAATTTTGATTACTGCTGACTGTGGTTTCAAGTGTTAATAATCTGCTGATAGCCTGAAAATGGCATACATTCATGCATATACTCTAGCAGTACTGTTCTACACTGGAAATTAAAAACAGCCAGGGTTTTCCTTCCTTTTCTTTCCTAATACCTGAGCAGTATCTTGGCAGCTGTGGTGCAGGGGGATAGCAGCAGGGAAAAATAATCAAAGGAAGTTAGATCAGTGACCTACTTTCTTGTTTAATGACAAAGATAGCCAAGCCAGCAATTTTTGACCAGACTTAGCGACCACCTGATTTACAAGGCAGATTTTAAAATTATGGCTTCAGCAGCACATGCATCTCTATAGAGCATGTCATTAACATTCCCTACTTAAGATTTTGGTAGAGTGGGAGAAGCGAGCACTCCCCAAAAGCTAGCTCTGACATAGACTAGTTACAGCAGAAAAATCACTACTGCCACCCTTCAGAATGGCTTTCAAGAGAGCTCTAATTTACCTGTATTTGCATACCACAAGCTGTAGAGTAACCATCACTTTCGCAGCTCACTGGTAGCCACGAACCCCTTATTGCGTTGGTGGGTTGGGTTAACTACAGGTTTGAGCGCACCTAGCACGCCACAGCCTCACCATACTGGACATCACACAAGCAGGAACGCATATCTTGCCGTTAAAACACATCAGTGTCACGGAGTGCCTCCTGCAAAAGGAGACCAATTTCAAAACATGCTCCTTCGCCTTTGTTATGCAGAGATTAGACTCATCTGAGCATCAGACTGTTTGCTACTCAAGTTACTCCGCAACTTCAGTTAGGCTCTTTCCAGCTAAGCATCATTCAAAGTATCAATATACAAAAGCAGAAAAAAAATATAATCAGATGCTGAAACTAACACTGGATGGCTAGCTACAGACTCAGTTCCAGGTGCTTTTAAGAAAGCCCAAAACACAACCAACAAAAAAGCTTCGAAGTAAAAAACCCATTCCCCTGTTGGCAAGATGGCTCTTGTGCTACAAGCAAATAAACTGGCAGCTTTGCAGCAAATCCAGTACATTTTATGGTTTCACAGTGTTTCAAAACAAATATCTGAAGATATCTACATAATTAACTATTGTTTAGTGTTGCTCAGCAAAGGCATGTCATCTTTTCAAGACAGAAAGCCTGCAGAGATACAAACGTTGAACACATTGGTTGTTCACAGCTCATATTCAGAGCAAGCGGGACAATGTTTCAGGCTCAAGAGGCCTGATCTTCCTCAGAGGAAGAAATCAAGGAGTTTGATGGTGGGAAAGTGACCCCAAGAGTATCTAAGCTATGACATACTCAGCACAAGAACATGTTTTCTGCAATGCCACTCAACCTTTCAGGATATAATGTCTGTGGGCATTAGATTTTGTACTTCACATAGGGTCTTTTTACTGGCTGAAAGTCATCAGGATTAAAGTGCTGTCATACTGTCAGCAGAGGAAAAAAAAAAAAGTCTCAGCAAATCCAAAGCAGGCTAACTGTGCACTAAGCCGTATGTGCTGCCAAGCTTGTGTTCACTGTACAAGCACTTCTGCATTGGGCATTGCAGCCTGTATCATAGGGGGGTTTATGCTTCTGCTCTAATCCCCAAAATAAACATACAAGGCAGCATATCTAATTATATCTAAGGTAACACATAGCTCATTTGCTTTTTTTTTTTTTTTTTTTTTACTGTGAACAGCCAGTCTCAAACACAGCTTGTGCAATACCAGATTAATGATCACGGAGGTCTGCATCACTAGTTCATTATCCTTACAGCTCAGTAGTTCAACACAAAAAGCCACAACAACAAGGTTCTTAATTTGCAAATTAAACACCGACTGATCTGACATTCTTGTACATGTTATTATAGGACGTTAAAGTTGCTTCCAACATGAAGTTATCTTAAAAAAAAATCACAGCTTTATTCAAAAGGGTACATCAAACAAACAAAAAAAAGTTTTACTGGAAAAAACCCCTAAGAATACGCAAGAAAGTCAGTCAAAATGTCAATCATATGACAAAGTGTTTACAAGGATGGATTTTAGTTATCTCCTTGTTAGAGTAGAAGATTTTCTCCCATAAATACGTGAGTAGGCACTGATCACAGAACCGGAACTGGGTAAGGGTTCCTCCTTACTCCATATGGATCAGAAGAGTCTGCCGAAGAGATACTAACAGGCATCTAAAAAAGGACAAAAAAAAAAAAAAAAAAGATCCTGCACTCTGCAGAAGATATTATTTAATAGCTATTTACCAGTAGCTTACTCTTTGGTTTTCTAGACACTGCTAGAACAGGAGTGACGTGATTACCATTTGCATGGGTGAGCATGACAAGCCTGGTGCTTGTAAAGTGCATCTCAGGAGCCAGTGATGATGAGGGACCCTCCCAGGGAAATGCCAGGTCTAAACCCAGGATTCTCTATATATTCTTTCTCGGCAGTGCTAGGTGACCTGCCCAACAGAAGCAGCAGAGAAGGAACTGCCTTGACACGTCTTGAACACTGAACTCTGGGAATTTGATACTGAACTTAAGGTAACATGCAGGTACGTGCATGAGGCTGACTCAGAGCCTCAAATCCTGTACATGGCCACTTTAACCGGTCACTTTGTTCCGATGATCGCCCTATTTTCCTCAAAAAAGCTAAACTGGGACAGCTTATTCAGTCAGCTGCCACTGGGGCATTTCGCCCAAAGGCACTTTAACCTGCATCCTCCACCTTCTGGGTGGATGCCCTACCCTAAAGGGCATTAAACACAGCTCTCCCCTGTTTTCCTCTTGGCATCAGTCCACTGCCCAGACAAGAATGCAAAAACCCAAGCCAGAAAATAAAAGCAGCCTGATTGCTCAGAGAAGAGAGCTTGAAAAAAGGCTGTCAGGATTATAAATATTTCACATTGGAAAGTGAGCTGATAAACAGGAGCAATCCCTCCTTCCAGGTGAGCACCTCTGGCTGCAAAGGCACGCTCCTTTGCTGCTGGCTGGGCTTTTGCCCTACCACACTATTCAGCCAAGAACCCATAAGGCAGAATTTTCAACCAGAAGCAGGCATAAACTCACAGCTCAATGGCTTTGTTACCCCTCAAAAACCAGAAGATATGGCTTAGTCTTCTCAAGACGAGGAGGCAACAAAACATATCTCCAAGCAAAAAGCCTAGACTGACTGACGCTTTTAGACAAGAGCCACATATTAAGTTTCTTGTACAAGTAAAAGCCCTGAGGGCACAGTTGTCACCAGACAGGAGACAGCAGAACCCCTCTACATCTCACTGCATAGCACTTAAAATAAGTGAGATGGCCTTTAATATCACTCCTGTACTGAATTTATTGACACTTCAGGCACCTCTGCACAATTCTAGTTCTTCACCCTACTTACCATAGGTTCCTCCAGAACTGGGATAGAGTTACAAGACAACATTGTACAGAATAAAAATATTGCAACAAAAGCATAGCAGGGATCATTTGAGAAGCCTGTATTGTTCCTTAACTTTGAGGAGAACTTTGGCCTTGAACACCCAAACCTGCCTATAAAAATTGCACCTGAGAAAGGAAGAATAAGCAACCCGTGTAGTGGAGGCATCCCCAGTATCCTGGCAAAGCTAAACAATCTTTACATCAAACATTAAAAATGTCTGAATGCTGCCTGCTGTTTCCCCTTTATCGCAGCCACGTGTAAGAGGATGGTTATACTCAAAGTAACAGAATGGGATCCCGCAATGCAACTCACATGTTAGCATTACAAGGGACACAGAGGCTTTGTCTTTTTGGTGAATGTGAAGCTTCCTACAAAATGCTCCATACTTTGGGAAGGAGGCTATCAAATATTCCTAAAAGCCTGTCATGTCAAGTAGAAACCCAGCACAAGAGCTTTGAAGACAAGCTTGAGAAAAGATCCAAGCTCAAGGCCAGTAACCAGGCTGACACAACTATCGCTTGGAAAGAGTTCCCACTTGTTGTTCAGCACTGGAATTACCAACATGAAAGTGTAACAAGTCAGCACAAACAACATTTCAACAGTTTGGTCAAGAGTTAAACAATACACAAATTGCCTGTATTTTACTAATTATTGCTAAGCAACATTAAGGCCAACAGTTTAATATAATTCAAACGGGATTAGGCATTCTATAGGTAATAAGAACATCCACAATTACATTAGTTAGGATAAAACAGTTTATAAAAGGATTAAAAGAACACCAAGTCTTGTGGCATGAGTCAGCCACTATATCATAGATAAATTGTTCTTTCTCATTGTTTTGCTTGGTGTACAGCAGTAGAAATCATGCCCATTGTTCTAGCAAACGTTGGCTAAATCACACCAAGGATCAGCATACAAAGAACAATCAAATCATATTTCACTTGAAGAAGTTCACTAGAGAAGCCTGAACCTGAGCAACTGTATATCATGTTTACCTTGGAATAAAAGCAACCCATTCCAAAGTTCAGCTGATTTATACTAGTAAATGCTTGCAACACATTAAGTCAGAATTGAGATGTTTAAGACACAGGAGTCAATGTGATTCACCCTCAAAGCCAGATCATCACAAGGAAACACCCAGACCACCACAAGAAAACAGCTAAGCAAGAAATTATCTGCTGATTTCAGTAACCAGCTACTACTTGGAGCTAGAGAAAAGCAAAGGTGTCTAACAATAGGCTTGCTTTAGCCTGTCCTGAAAAGATGAGCCAGAGAATGGAGATCCTCTTCCATTCAGAAGAGGGTTTGTCACCAGTGGCACGACTACTCACTCTCTTTAGAACCATTTAACCACTTTGACCGCATACCTCGGACTCCAAGCCTTTGGCCCACAGCAAGCCTGAGAGGATAATTAAAGATGTGCAGAAACCAAATATTTTTTAGCAGTCTTCCTTCTTTGATTCTACCAAAAGCAGCTTAACTGGCCATTAGCCCCATGAAATGGGAGAGGGATGCAGACAAAGAAGCTATAATTACCAATTCATCTTCAGCTGAGGTGTCAGCTACCATGCCCTCTTCAGAAAAGCCAGACTACTCATACGCCTAGTTTACAAAGCTCCTAATGGCAAACTTCATTTTGACAAGAGGGTGGGCTTGGCTGCACCATACCTTTTTTGAACTTTCAGCTGCCGAAGTAGTGAAAGTAAATAAAGAACAGCAGATTCGACTACCAGTAGCCCAGTACAAGTACAGAATTCAAAGAGTTTACATCAGGCGATCCAGGTTTCATCCCATGCTCCCTCACTTATTTGCACTGAATATTCCTTGCCCATTATAGGAAATATTTGGAAGATGTACCACTCTACTTCCAGAGGTGATTTGTGAAGCTTAATCTCTTGATCAGTGTCAGATGAAGCTGCAGAAACCTTTAAGAAGTCTGCAGCCCCACATCTTAAGATTAGCACTTTCTGTTTAAGAATACCATGATGGGTCAGCAGAAGAGGTGAGAAAAGTTAAAAGCTTATAAATCACAAAAGGGGAAAACCTTAAAAAGCATTTTTGCCACTGCTTATTCAGCAAAAGCTACGCAGGAATACAAAGCCCACCACCAGTATTTGCGTTACACTAGGGACTTCAGTACTGCAGAAGTTGATGTCACTCACCGAAGAAAACTTCCCTTTAATTTGGCAAGGCTTCAGAAGTCCAATCAAATATTAACTATACCACCACCTTACACAGCTAGCAAATAAAATTCGAATAGCTTTTACCCATGCTAAAAATGTGGCTAAGCAGAAATAGCTGGTCAAGTTATTGAAGTTTTGAATGAAATAACCAGAGTACTGAATTGGATATGCATTACAGCAAAACCAGATCTACCTAGTATAGTAACAACTACCAGTGGAACCAGATAGTTTTCAAATATTCAAGTGAAAAAAAAAAAGATTCTATAAATTTGTAGGGAAGGATTTTTCCTAGAAAAATATGATCAGAATCGATCCAACCATCAGTTTTCACCACTTGCAGCAAGTGGCAGCTTATGAGTTTTCCACTTACACTTGAACAAAGGTTTTGACTATGACTTTTCACAAGTTACTATACAAAGAGAAGCTCAGAAACCAGTTATTAGATGAGAGGCAGAAAGCATACACTTAGTCTTCCATAACTTCTCTGAGCACCTGGTGTTCTGCTTAAGATTCAATGCCTGTAGAAATACCTGTCATAGTTGGCAGTTACAAATATGCTTGTGGCAGCAGGAAACAATTGGCTTAAACTCCACTCATTTTAGTCAGGCTTTCTCTGAGGCTTTTTTGTGCCAACGTGAAAAAGAATTAAGTGCTCGAAGTTGCAATGGAACAGTCTGCCCAGGGAGGTGGTTGACTCGCCTTCCCTGGAGGTGTTTAAGGTGCGGGTGGATGAAGTACTGAGGGCCATGGTTTACAGACTGGTGGGTATGGTTGGACTCACTGATCTGGTGGGTCTCTTCCAACCTGGTGATTCTATGATTCTATGATAAGGTAAGTAAAAGATTAAAACTTACTAGTTTCACTTAAAGATCCACAGAACAGCATGTGCAATCACAGTTAGCAAAACACACATGGTAAGATGTCTCTATTTTTCACCATGATAAGCACTACAAGGACCCAAAACAATCCCTGAAAGCTGCAGCTTCTGCAGCTCAGCTCTGCTGCAGAATACAATTCTCACACTTACATCTGCTTGCATGCAGAATTTATTTTGAACTGGCTTTTGTTGCAATATTTGTATAACTACATTGAACAGTGGGGCTACAAAAATCACAGAATGGTTTGGGTCAGAAGGGACCTTAAAGATTACTCAGTTTCAATCCCCCTGCCATGGGCAGGGACAGCTTCCACTGGATCAGGTTGTCTGTAGCTGGTCTTGAACACCCCCAGCGATGGTGTTCCCATGACTTGTCTGGGCAACCTGTGCCACTGTACCCTCACAGTAAAATATTTCTTCTTGGTATCTAGTCTAAACCTCTTCTCTTTCAGCTTAAAATGAAGAACTCCAATAGTATTAAACCTGAATTTATACCACATTCTTCAGCCATATTTTTGAGAATGAATATACCTTGGGAGGTCAGTGTTTCTCCTGAAGTATCTTGCTTTGTGCAGCAAAAGGGCAGCCAGACACACTGTTGTTACAAGAGAATCATCATCAGGGTTGCATCACTCAAGAACTCCACCACCAAAAACATTAGCTTCCTACTGTAGTCACATAAGTTCGCTGTACAAACCTCAGGCTGCTCACTGCTCTTGGTTCTTCTCAACCCATCCATATTTCTCAAGCTTAACATTTGATAGCTATGTTCCTAGAGATATTTAAGTGATGAAGCAGTTGTCTTGGCAACTGCAGTCAACACCAGTACCTCAGCTCATCTATCTTGGGCTTCCCTTCACCATGACTTCTACAAAGTCAGCTGCCACAAATGATAATTTTGAAATCAGTTTTGTTTTAAGAAAAAAAAAAATCCCTTTTAGTAGCCTTTGATAACTCCAGATCTCCTGTCCTAAGAATCAAGTTATTTTCATAGGAACAGACTAGTTTTAATTATATTCTCAGAAGTGAGGTTTCCTGCAAACCTGGAAGAAGTCTGATAGCTTAAATTCCAAGGCACTGACTGAGGTGATGAAGGGAAAGATGCAAATCAGAGGTACATATCCAAACCAGGTTTATGCATGCCTGTGCTGTCGCTTTCAGTAACTCGCTGAAGACTCCTATTTTGTTTTCTGTTACCAAGAGAAGCAGAGAACGACTCAGTATTCCCTATAATACTTATAAAACTCAGTCAGGCTTTGAAATACATGCCCACACAGGTGTCTTTATTAAAAATGATCACAGAACTTCCACAAAGAAATTGATAAGTGGATAAGCCCCATAGCTATACGCATATTTTAATTGAGGTGCAAGCTGTGAGATTCCCCTGCAGCAGCAGGCACAAAAGCTGGTGCCCAATTCAGCAGAGCTCTGCCAGCAGTGGAGTCCTCAGAAGGTACAAAACAGTGTCCAGGAGTTTCACAACAGTAAAAGTAGGGAAGTTTTTTGGTGAAAACCTAGCTAAGCTCATAAATCAAGCTTTAAACTAGATGTGAAGGGGGAGGGGGTTGAGACCAGGCTAGACAGAAGCAAGCCTGGACATAGGGCATTAGGGATTCGGAGAGGGTGTGCTGGTGAGGACCACCAGTACGGTACCACACAGAAAGTGGGGGAGACTGCACCTGGGGGTGGTAAGGGAGATGCAAGCACTCTGGTAAAAGCTACTCCAGTTACCAGGCAATTGGGAATGAACTCTGTTCCCTCTAAGAGGGCTGAAGACTCGGCAGCTCAGCTGAAGTGCATTTACACCAATGCACACAGCACGGGAAATAAGAACGAAGAGCTGGAAGCTGTCACAGGCCAAGGAGCCTATGATGTTGCTGCAATCACAGAAACGTGGTGGGACAACTCATACAACTGGAGTACAGGTATAGTGGGGTACAAACTCTTCAGGCAGGATAGGAAGGGTAGGAGAAGGTAGAAGGGTGGAGTAGCCCTCTTTGTAACGGAGGACTTGGACACCATTGAGATGGATTGTGGTGATGAGGAGATTGAGTGTCTGTGGGTTAAAATCAAAGGAGACCACAAGAAGCTAGATTTTGTGATGGGAGTCTGTTACAGGCCACCCAGCCAAGGAGAAGCAGCTGATGAGCTCTTCTATAAACAGCTGGGGTTAATCTCCAGATCAATGCCTCTTGTTCTTGTGGGAGACTTCAATCTTCCTGCTATCTGCTGGAAGTACAATAGAGCAGAAAGGAAGCAGTCTAGGAGGTTCCTGGAGTGCGTGGAAGACAACTTCCTTGCACAGCTGGTTAATGAACCAACGAGGAAAGGTGTCCTCCTGGACCTGCTGTTTGTGAACAGAGAAGGCCTTGTGGGGGATGTGGCAGTAGGAGGACGCCTAGGACTTAGTGATCATGAGATGATAGGGTTTTCTGTTCTAGGCAAAGTGAGGAGGGTGGTTAGCAGGGCAGTAGCATAAAATTTCCAGAGGGCAGACTGTGAATTGTTCAGAAGACTGGTTGGCAAAGTCTCATGGGAGACAGTACTTCAGGGCAAGGGAGCCCATGAGGGCTGGGAGCTCTTCAAAAAGGAAAACTTAGCAGCTCAGGAGAAAGCCACCTCTGTGTTCCAGAAAAAAAGCTGGCAGGGGAAAAAAAGTCAGCTTGGTTGAACAGAGAGATCTTGAGTGATATCAGGAAGAAGAGGAATGTTTATGGGCTCTGGAAGAGGTGACAGGCCTCTTGGGTGGACTACAGGAGGGAAGTGAGGTTTTGTAGAGAAGTCTGTGAAAGATAACAAAAAAAATTCTATAAATATATAAATAATAGAAGGAGGACAAGGGAGACCATACAGTCCCTTTTGGACACAGAAGGAACAACAGTGACAGGGGATGAGGAGAAGGCTGAGGTACTTAATGCCTTCTTTGCCTCAGTCTTTCATTATAATGAAAGTTGTTCCCTCTGTGTACAAACCACTGAGCTAGAGGAGCAATACAAGGCTCTCGTGGTCCAAGAGGAGGTGGTCAGAGCCTTGCTTGCCCAACTAGACACACTCAAGTCTACGGAGCCAGACGGAATTCACCCAAGGGTATTGAAGGAGTTGGCGGATGTACTGGCCAAACCCCTTTCCATCATCTTCCAGCAGTCCTGGAAGACTGGGGAAGTTCCACTGGACTGGAGGCTGATGTTGTGCCCATCTACAAGAAGGGTCGCAGCAAGGATCCTGGGAACTACAGACCAGTCAGTCTGACCTCAGTGCCAGGGAAAGTCACGGAACAGGGGACCTTGAGTGCTATCATGAAGCACATGCAAGAGAACTGGGTGATCAGGCCAAGTCAACATGGGTTCACAAAAGGCAGGTCTTGCCAAACTAACCTGACTGCCTTCTTCTACAACAAAGTGACTTCACTACTGGATAAGGGAAAGGCTGTGGATGTATCTTCTTGGACTTCAGGAAAGCCTTTGACACAGTTTCTCACAGCATTCTGCTATGGAAACTGTCAGCCTCTAGGCTGGACAGGTGCACACTCTCCTGGGTGGAAAACTGGTCGGCTGGAGGGCCCAGAGAGAGATGGGAAATGGTGTTAAATCCAGCTGGAGACCAGTTCCAAGTGGTGTTCCGCAGCGCTCAGTGCTGGGTCCAGCCCTGTTCTTGACTTCATCAATGACCTGGATGAAGGCATCGAGTGCTCCCTTAGCAAATTTGTAGATGACACTAAGCTGGGTGGAAGTGTGGATCTGCTGGAGGGTAGGGAGGCTTTGCAAAGGGATCTGAAGAGGCTGGATCCTGGGCTGAGTCCAATGGCGTGAGGTTTAACAAGGCCAAATGCCGCATCCTGCACTTGGGGCACAACAACCCTGTGCAGTTACAGACTAGGAGAAGTCTGGCTGGAAAGCTGCCAGGAAGAGAGGGACCTGGGGGTGTTGGTTGACAGTGACTGAACATGAGCCAGCAGTTGCCCACATGGGTAAGAAGGCCACTGGCATCCTGGTTTGTATCAGAAACGGTGTGGCAAGCAGGGAAGTTATTCTCCCTCTGGACTCCGCACTGGGGAGACCACTCCTTGAATCCTGTGTTCAGATCTGGGCCCCTCACCACAAGAAGGGTGTTGAGGCTCTGGAGCAAGTCCAGAGAAAAGCTGGTGAAGCGGCTGGAGAACAGGCGTTATGAGGAATGGTTGAGAGAGCTGGGGTTGTTTAGCCTAGAGAAGAGGAGGCTGAGAGGAGACCTCACTGCTCTCTATAACTGCCTGAGCGGAGGTTGTGGAGGGGAGGAAGCTGGCTTCTTCTGCCAAGTGACAGGGGACAGGACAAGAGGGAATGGCCTTAAGCTCCACCAGGGAGGTTTAGGCTGGATATTAGTTAAAAACTTTTCACAGAAAGGGTCACTGTGCACTGGAATAGGCTGCCCAGGGAGGTGGTTGGGTCACCTTCCCTGGAGGTGTTTAAGGCATCTGGAAGTGCTAAGGGGTGTGGTTTAGTGTTTGATAGGAATGGTTGGACTTGATGATTCTGTGAGTCTCTTCCAACCTGGTGATTCTATGATACCCTGCATAGCATCCCTTCAACAAGGCCATCTATATTAGACCCAGAAAAGGAGGTATTGCAACCTCAATCACAAACCTTTGATGAGAATTTACATCTTATAAAATATGGGATAAAGCAACAGAAACAGTTAAGCCATGGCTGGTTCAGTTCTAGCACCACCAAAGATACCAGTGTCTGTCCACCATCAGCATTTGAAGCCAAACAACAACAACAACTTCCAAGTTTCGTGTTCCTGGCCCTCACTATTGTGAATTAGATTTGCAGCTGCAAGTGTACAATGTTTCCATCCATTAATGTGGATACTGGTAGCAGTCTAGCCGTGACAACATGGGATTAAACATGGGCTGCAAAATCAACCTGTAAACTGGGTTAGTTTGCAACTGGTGTTAACTATCATGCTGTTGCTACCAGACCACAACTTTGCTTGAGACAGGTCAAATGTGCAACTACCACAACACAGGTATACTTAAAAACTACAAAATGATCTCAACAGTTTAGTACCATGAACCATGGTGGTTTGCTCTGAGTGATAGTGTCACTGGAGAAGGCCCCAAGTGTTTCTTTCGCTATATTAATACAAGGTTAACAAAACTAGAGCAGGAAAAGACTGCATATTCTGCCTGAAACTCACACTACAGGGCAATCACATTAAGCTGTGACAAAATGTTATTTTACTGTATAAGTATTATACAACAGCATTTTGACAAATGCATTTACAATTAAAGCACAGAAGCTTCAGCCTTCCGTATAAAAAGAAAGGTACCTGCAGGTCAGTTGTGCTGTAGTTTTCTATTTAAAGTGCTTGCTAAGTGTAGAATTTGGCATTCTGCCCATGTGTTTTAAGCTCAGTGTTGTGGCATAGCCTGGGTAATTGCACTCAGGGTGACAAGCACAACAGAACTCGGAGGCATGTCAGTAATATACTTTAAACCTAGTCTTAACTTATGAGAACCAAATCTAACACTGTGAATTTGCCAGCTCCATGAAGCACCACGTCTGGCTGTTTCCCTGGCCATTCTTATGGAGCTGTGACCACTCCACACTTGACATCAAATCCCACATGTTTCACTAGGCTTACAGGCTTTATTTTGAACCTTATCTTCCAAGCACAGGAGAGAAGACCTGGGATGGCTGTAGAAGGTTACAAGGAGATGGAGAAATTAAGACAGAAATACCAGAGAGAGGGGATAAAAAAAATTGAGTAGCTCTGAAATCAGTACAAAAACCCCTGACATTTCAAACAAGGCAGCCAAGGCATAGCTTTGCCTCCACCAATGAGAAGTTCACCCAGATTAACGCCGACACTCTTTCAGAGAATTATTTGTGAAGCCTGCATAGCACACATCTCCCCCAGCAAGCCTATATACCCAGGCCTTGACTTGATGGCTCTGTCTTCCACACCAAGAATGTCTCTCTCCTCCCCCAGGTTAAGTTACACAACCCCAGCTTTATTTTTTGCTCTTAGAGAATTGCTGCAGCTGCCTCATGGACAAGGTATATGCAGAGGAGTGTGACTTGTCAGTACATCAGGATCCGTACTGGGGTGCTTCAGGAAACTGCTCAGGTCTTTATTTTTGAAAAACAAATAATCAGAAGTTCTTGTTCCAAAAAATCTCTCTGCTTTTGTGCTCAAGCAGCCTGATAGCTATTCACTTGACAATTTCTTCAGCTATTCCAATTTTAAATACTGTACTTGTAAACATACAAGTTGAACTTGTTTTGGAAGAAAGCTTTCCCATGTGCTATTTATAAAAAGCAAAATGCTTTCTACCTACAGATTTAGTCAACTATGCTATTGTGAGATATACTCATTTTATATAAAAATGTTAATTTATCCAGGATCATGAATACAAACCCATTACAGATAGAAAGATTTCTAGTCCCTACCCTATTGACTAAATTATACTGCCTCTTACTGTTGTCAGAGAACATTTTGACTATACCTCACATTCGAAGCTGTACAAAGCCCCCATACTTCTGCATGACTCTTCCAGTCCTAGCCCTGTGTTCTTCAGATGAGCACCTCTTATATTCACCAACAGATCTAGAATAACACATTGCACTGGCTCTCTCATCCCATTTGTGTAGCGTCTGTAGACTGTTCTCGACAAGTGCCATGCTTCACCCACACAAAGGGCCTAACAGATGATCAGTTCTGGATTGTGCATCCCTTTCAGTCTTATATCAGGTCGTAGCAATTCACATTCAGAGTAAATGTGACACAGCAATGTTTAATAGCTTTACCAAACAAAGCTCAACTAAACATGCACTGAAGAAAGTCTGTGGGCTGCTACCTAGCAGAAGACAACATTTGGTTGGCCCTAGAAGCACCTAGCAATAGACAATCCATTCTTGGAAGAAGCTGATTTCTCACAAACTTCATACTTCAAGTTGGCATCATCTAGTTATTAATCTGCACATTAAGATCCAAATTCAGCTTGTCAACCAAGCATTAATAGCAGGCTTCAGGCTCGGCCTAAATTTTCTCATCCTCTTTTTTCTGCATTACTACCATTGCACAAATTATGTATCACAGAAATATAGTCTAGCAAAACTCCAGTCCTTTCTGAGAACAGGACGTCTTCTCAGTGCTATGATTAAGTCCTGACAAATAACATCTCTTTCAAAGTTGTGTTTTAATTTTTTTTGTTTGTTTTTTTTGGTTTTTTTAAATGTAAGGATTTAAAATAGAGTTTAGATGACAACACTGCAAACCCCACTATTTATACAGAGTTCATTACAGGAAACATACTGAATCTATTCTTCTTTCAAGAGTACAGAAACTGCTGTTCTATATTTAACAAGGGAAGAAAACCCCAAATAAAAAATACTCCTAACCCCAGCTACGAACTAATGCAGGTTGAACAAAGCAGCTAGGAGATCCCAAATAAATTGGTGCATGGAAGTTAAAAATACAACAGAACTGATGCAGATGCCAACACATGAAAAGTTTTCCTTTCCTCTAACCTCCAACCATAGTTTTGCTAGATTTGTTGAAGTATAATTCAGGCCCTCCCCAGCACCACCAGCAAGCTTTGTTTTGTTTTAATAGCATAAACTAGCCACCTTAGTACAGCTTATAAGTATGCAGGTCAAAAATACTTCACTGTTCTCTTGGAAACAGGTGAAAGTCATCCATGTGGCCAGCCAAGCTGATAGCTGCAGAGAGGAAGATAAAACTGAACAAGGCTGAGACATCGGGAGCCCTAATCAGGCCAGACACGGTGACCTTATGTCAGCCCTCAGTCATGCCCCAAAGTGCAGTCAGTCCAGCGTAGGAAAAGGGAAGAGGGGGACACTTGAGATGGGCTTGGATTCTCAGGCACTCCAAAACAGATGAAAAAGCCTCATGGTACCACAATGACAGGCCTTCAGTGGCCAGGCATAGCAGAACCTTCCTCCATGCCTCTGCCATTGCTCAGAGCTGACCCCACAGCACATGGCATTTCCTACTTGGACAGTGGGCAAGATCTCAAGTACAGTTTCAGACAAAGACTGCTGAAGATATACTCATGTGACCAGCAGCCTTAACCCATCCTCCTTTAGTAGCAGCCAGTACAAGTGATTTCTTTCCAGCTGGAGAGCAGCCATAGATAATACAGGTTCAAGACCATGAACTTGGCTGTTACTGCCATTTAGAACAGGTCTCCAGAATGACACGCCACAATGACCCTGCCAAGACTGGTCTTAACCCCTTATCAGTCTACCCATAAACCTCCAAGGGTAGAAATGAACTTCAACATAAACAAATTTTCAAAAATAATCTATCTTACTCCAAAATACAGAAGCCTAAATGCTCATACCCTCAGTGAAGTCTACCCCACCTACCCAGCTTCCCCCAGAAGTATCGCTATTGCTGTATTTCAGGCCAAAGGCAGACAAGCTTCTTCCACACAAATGAAAGACGGCTACCAGCAGGAAAAAAAAATCAGTTACATTTCACAGAAAGCATATCAGTCAAATTTTGAAACACATAAGCTTTCAGGCTTCTGGCAGACACTGAGAAATGGAAATTATTCCATATGTTGGTCTCAAAACTTTAATTTTTATCTCCTGCAATGGAGATCATACAGCAATAAAAAGTAGCTCAGTTTCATTTAGGAGTTCTTTCAAAAAAAAAAAAAAGAAAAAAAAAAAGAACTGACAATAAGTCCTCTCCAAAGAATTGTTTAAATGTGACTGGCTGACTCCAGAAACCTCCCCTTGACACTTAGATAATTATACAACAGAAGAAACATTACCATCATCCACTGAATTTGAATATTAGGTTCTCAACAAGCTTTAAGCCTCAGTGCCTTTTTCTTTAGCATTTTGAGTACTATGGTCACAACAACAACCAAAAAATGAGGTTAAGCAGAAATTAAGCAATATCCTTAAGAAAAGGCAAGGCCTTTTCTTTCCACCTTAACTGAGAAGTACCACACATCTTCCTCTGAAACATTTGGGTATGGGCATTTCGTTACCACAGGAATAACAAAGTAGAAGGGATTTAGATAATAGCTACAAGTCACTTAAAAGGTACAGAAGGGACGTTACCCTCTCAGGTTATACTGCTTAATGCACCACTGAAAGCCATTCAGCCACTAAGTGGGGGTACGGTTACTGTTTTGCAAGAAAAGTGATCGGGAGCACCAAGGTGAAATTCAGTTTTCTTCAATACATAAGAGGTCCATTCTTTTAATAAAGGTAAGTGCTTTCAGAATGGTTACTCTAGCCCAGATAAGCAAACACTTGCACACCAGTGTAATTTACATCCATGAATTACAGGCTTATATGAGTGAAATTCATGAAAGACCAAACGTGTATTCACAGGATGTACTGTCAGTCAAAGCTCCATTGCATGGTTTTTGTTTCAATAAGGCCAACAGAAGGGCTGCAAAAGACAATATTATTCCGCTCTTTGGTTAGATCTGACAGCAAAAGGTTTCCAGATGCACAGATGTCTACAAATTAATTTAAAAACAAAAAGTTTCACACAATGGACAAATGCCTATTGCATAAGATTTAACCTAACTGGTACAACTAGCTAAACACTGGTCCTTACACTGTTCCGTACTCTGGCAAAAGGAATTGCATATTAACCCCTCCAAATATTTCTCTACTATGAATGCTAAACCGTATGTTTTAAAGACTAGAACTATGACACATAACTTGACGAAGAGTCATCCAGGTATTGCAAACATGTCCGTACTGTTACGAATTTAAATTTCACCTCTCAAGCAAAAAACCATTTACCTGGATTTCTAAACTACTTAAATAATTAAGACACCAAACCAGAGCAATGGGAACATATCGTGTCATGCTTTTTGTGCCAAAACCTTAAGGACCAAAGCACAGCCCGCCTGCCAAGGAGTCTTCTCTGTGTTAATCACACATACTATGACACCTGGAAGTGTCACCCACTTATAACAGACCCTTTATGTTCCCCCTGTTTTCACAGTGACAGCCTCAATTAAAAATCCCAAGCATCCAGAAAGTCTTAAGGTCACATTTCTTCAAATCAAGCAAGATTCCAGAAGACATTACATGTACCCGAATTCAGTAGCTTCATCATTCTTCTCCTATTTCTAAGCCACTTTGGGTAACTATTTATTTATTTAAAATATTTCAGAAAACATGGAGTTAAGCAATTGATCAATTAGGCTCATCTTGACCACAGGGGAGGCTACACAATGCCAAAGTTATTACTATTAAACTGGAAGGGTGAGATGAGACACTCTCGGGAAGTTTCTACCACAAAAACTTACCAAGATTAAATGCAATTCCTCCAACTTATAATGCTGGATAAAACACTAAGGTTTCAGAAATGAGGTAGCACTCTGGAAATAGCAAGCTAATTTAATGCACGTGCATATATGTATGCATATATCTGATCATGTGCAGCCCAAATTATAAGAGGACCTGCTATGTTATGAGTCACATCACCTCTAGTCAAATTAACTGCCACATTTGCAACTTTAACTCAGTTACAATGAAGCTCAACATAAAACCTCCACCATTAAGTCTGTACTGCCCATTACTATGAACATCCAATGATGGCCATAAGATAAACAGTCTGCGTGTCAAAGCCCAGAATTAAAGTCCTACAAGCACTCTTTTTCTAGCATTTCCCACGTTCTAGATGCAAAATAAGCATAATGCAGTAGCCATAAAGTGTTATAAAAGAGAACACACCTAGTGTAAATGTATGTAAAATGCAGGGAGCTCAAGCACGACTCCAGAAACTGGAAGGTTAAAAAATGCTTGAGCTTCTGAGAAGTTACAAATTTGGGCCCACACTGGCATAACATCACTGCAATACTACAGATCTTAAGAATTTACACAAAAAAAATTTAAAAAGAACACCCTTCTAACACCGGAGAGTCAAAACTTCTGCTAACTCCTATGAAATGAACCAAATTTAAAGCTATCTACATAGCTATCTATGTGCTTTTAATTACCATTTCTTGAGCACCCAGGCAAGGAATCTGAAGAGAAACAGTTCTTGGCTATCCAAGGGAAAGAATCATGTTGTATTTTACCTTATCCAAGAATCGTTCTAGCTAAACTCATGGAACTAGGGCTGATCAATGGAAAAATTATACAAACAGGCAGCCCTCAATCTTTCCAAATGGAAAGGTTTCCATTTTCATTCTAATGGCAGAGGTGGGCTGCACTACAGCTCTCCTCCTGCCATACAAGAGGACCTAACTGCACATGACCTTGTACTTTCAGACAGTGTCAGGAATGGAAGTCACCATTTATGCCTGTTGGCATACCCAATAACCCTGCCTGGATCAGAGCTCTAGGGAAATGACAGGGAGCTGGTTACCATCAATACATTGCCTGTTTCCTCCTGAGAACAGGCTGCTGTTCAAAGCAAGCTACAGGCTAGGAAAGTTGCCTGGGAGGTTCCGTGGAGCCCACTGAAGCAGTCATTCAAAAAAACCCCTAAACTGCAACAGCAGAGTGAGGGTCAGTAACGTAGTCTCCAGGCCTGAGATGACAGCTGTGCCTAGGATCAGTGAGCCAATATACAGCAGCCTTCCAGTACCTAAATGGGGTCAATGGGGAAAAATTGGAACAGGCCCGTTGTGAAGGAACAACAATGGCTTTAAACTAAGGGACGGTGGATTCAGACTGGATTTAAGGAAGGTATTTTTTACAGTAGGGATGGTGGAACACTGGCACAGGTTGCTCAGGGAGGTGGTGGATACCTCATCCTCGGCAGTATTCAAGGTCAGGTTGGATGGGGCTCTGAGCAACCTGATCCAGTTTAAGATGTCCCTGCTTCTGCAGAGGGGCTGGACTAGATGACCTGTAAAGGTCCCTTCCAGTCCAAAGCATTGTGTGATTCTGTAATATTCAAAGTTCCCTGCCTCCTTGTCTGCAGACAGCTTAATGGCCCCCTCACTTTGTAGATAGCCTGCCCTAAAAGGGAGTTCTTCAGACCCAGAGCAAGCAACTCCAGGCACTGTCCACCCGCAGTTCCATATCCCTTTTCTGCATCAAACTCCTGCCTATCAGTATCAAAGATTTGTAAAAGCAACAACAATAGATGATCAAAGTACACTGAGACAGAAGCTCTGCAGAACCTTTCAGCACAGAGGCTGGCAAAAGGCAGCTTTTGTGCTGAGAGTGCCATGCCTTTTTTCCCTGGCACCAAGAAATATTTATGTGGAGTTATATGTTCTACCACTTACATAACCCTAAGTGCTTAATAAACTTTTATTTGCTTCACTTCAAGCTTTCTGGGAAGTAGCCTACAGTACCTAACTTTTAAACGTAGTGCTCAATCTTGCTATTGGTTATCCCTAAGTAAGTTGGGATTGATTTCCTGCTCTGAAAAAAAATTATTCTCACATATTGCAAATCCCTTAGAAATCAAAACAAATCACTTTTAAGAAGCCAAGACACAACAATGAAGAACTCTAAATAGTACATGGTTAATGAGTAACAAAAAGCAAGGAAAACAGTGCTTCGACAAGTACTGAGCCCCTAAATTACTTGAGAAAAACTAACCCATGCCTGGGTTCCCCCCTGCCCTCAACTTATATGTCAAGACTTGCTCTTTCAAGCAGTAAAAATACCTTATGAAATAAACTGCCTTTAAGAACAATCAAATAGCAGCTCTAACAATGCAGTGATTTTTTCTTGTTTCCTTTCATGTTAGATACATTCATTTTCATCTACCCAGCCTAACTCACCTCTGAAGGAACTCCCAATATTGACTTTTGCTCTACATCAAACACACTTCTTGACACTGGGTCAAACCATGCTTCTGGGCAGTGGTATGTGTTTAATAATGAAGTTTCTATTTGTCTAATTTTTCACTTGCACCTTCCCTGACAGACAGGCTCCCAGCACAAGAACACCATTCAACTATGAAAATGGCAAAAATGTCCTTTTTTAAAAAATCAATCAAAAGCTGCGATGCTAAGGTGTGATTGCACCAAACAGAACTTTGAGTAAGCCATCAAGAAAAACTTTCTAGCAGTTCTGCAAGTATCCTGAAACCATCATTTGATCAAAGTATTGGGCAGAGGTCTATCAGCCTCTGGGTTCAAGCACTAAAGACACTGGAGTTCAAGCCAGACAGACTTATCAACAGTTAACTGAGGTTGTCAAAGTTTCACCATGAGCAACCCTCAGCCATTGAAATCTATCCAAAGAAACACCTACCATCACCAGATCACAGCTCAATAACATTTGTTGCTGTGGTTCCCCTTTGAGTATCAGCTGCCAGAATTAAGGTAAAGAAGTGTTCCTGCCATGCAGCAAAAACCACTCTCGGCTGAACAGAAGATGCCTATAGCATAAAGGTGGCATCAACAAACTGCTGACATAGAGTTCTGCAGCTTACAGCACAATCTTGTTCTCCACTGCTCAGACACTGCCTGCAAACCAGAAAAACACATTCCCATCATTTTCAGAACTACTTCATAGTCTGGTGGAAACTGATATAAAAACCCGTCTTAGCACACTGTGGCCTTCCACCTGGCCTAGGAAGAAGCAACTGGCCCTATCTATGAACTGAATACAAAGCATTTCATTCTGAGAAAAATCCTCCCTTCATCACTTAAACTCAATAACCAAATCAGCTCCAAGCAAACCAACATTTTAGACACACAAGTTCTACCACACTTACACACTTAAACTCTGAGGGAGTCAGGAACCAAAACCAAAGTTCACCTATTGCATTTCACACTTGTAGCCCAATACAACTGACTCTGCCACAACCTTCAGTCAAACTGGCAATTTCTTGCTGACACCAGCTGAAGGACAGACATTCGCTCTTATCACTGGACCTCTTAGAAGGACTTAGCATCACTGACCTTGAGCTAGTTTTGTCTTGCCAGTGAGGTATGAGAGATAACCAGGAGCTCAGCTCCTTCCTCAAGGGTGATAATCTGGAACTAGAACAAAGGGCTGCCCACAACATTCCACAGCTGTTCAGTATGACTGAGAATGAAGCCACTAGATGAAGCAAAGGTTGTTAGAACCTCCACTGCAGATGAGGACCTTCAGCTGGCTTGCAGCTCAGGACTGCTCCCATTCCTTGCCAACAGTGCTGCTGGCACACAACGGTCACTTGTGTGACCTTTTGATCTAGCTGAAAGATTGAGTGTGAAGTTCTGCAGCAGATCTAAGCGTGCTGAATTAGTGGATAAAATATGTTTAGATGCTGTGATTGAATATTTAAGCAGACCCTGACTTTATCACAGCCAGCACCAAGGTACTGACAACCTCCCATTTAAACTTACATTTGAGGCAGAGTATGCTTTTTCTGCTTCAATTTATCAAATGCTACAGTATATGGGATTAACAACTGAAACCAGAATTTGTTGAAATGTTGAACAAGCCTGTAACAGCAGTAGCTTTTGTTAAGGAGGTGCATAGAGAGCATTTTCCTCATTCTAGTTTATTCAGCTAGTTCAACAATCTAGGGAGAAAGGCTGTATTTCTCAAGAATAAACAAGATGCCAAAAGCTGATGCTACCAGTTCCAGTATCTCCATAAGCACAAATCAGGTGTTTGTGTTCCCAGTTAAGTGTTCTTAAACACTTTCTTTATTAAGTTCACTTTAAACACAGGTTTTCCTCAAAATATTTATATTCAAGCTTCACTAGAAGGCTTTGTGCTTTCCCACCAGTTCCTACCACACCTCAAGCGGAAGAATCCCAAACTCTCATGGCCACAAAGTTAAAAAAAAAAAAAAAATGACATCCTGTAATTACATATTTCTAATCCTGCTTACCTCATCCGAGGAAACTAAAAATACAAACCAAGATGAAGCTAGATGTCTCATGAAGCCAAGCAATCTGAAAAATAAATCAGATGCTGATCTGAACTAGTGCTCACCTTGTGTATTCTATGACTATCACAGAAGTCACACCACCAAATGAAATTTTATCTCTAAACGGTAAGAGTAAGCCAAGTCTAACACATCTAAAGGTCTGCCTGAAAGCCCCATACAAAAAACCCCAAGATCACCTCCTCTCAAGGCATCGAGACTCCTCCCTAGGGACAGAGAGAGGGTTTAAGACCACTTTTTCAGTGACTTAGATCTTATGATGCATAGCCAAATATAAAATGCTCCCTCCAGGAGGAAAAATAATACAGAAACAACACAATAGACTCCAGCCATGCTGCTGGAAGGGAATCTCTCTGCTGCAGAGAGCTTAAGGTATCATATAATCACAGAATGCCTTGGGTTGGAAGGGACCTTTACAAGTCACCTAGTCCACCTCCCCTGCAGTGAGCAGGAACGTCTTAAACTGGATCAGGTTGCTCAGAGCCTCATCCAACCTGACTTTGAATATTTCCAGGGATGGGGCCTCCAATACTCTCCTGGGCAACCTGTGCCAGTGCTTCACCACTGTAGTTTTATTATTTCTTCCTTAAATCTAGTCTAAATCTACCCTCCCTTAGTTCAAAACCATTGGTCCTTGTCCCTTTACAACAGGTCTTGCTAACAAGTCTGTTCCCAGCTTTCCTGCAACCCCCTTTCTGGAAGGCTGGGAAGTCTGCTATAAGCACTAGAAGGTTGCTATAAGGTCTCTCCAGAGCCCTCTCTTCTCCAAGCTGATCTCTCTCAGCCTGTCTTCATAAGGGAGGTGCTCAAGCCCTCAGATAATTTTTGTAGCCCTCCTCTGGACCTGCTCCAAATGCTTCAAGTCCTTCTTGCTCTGAGACTTTAGCCTCCCAATCTCAAAATAAGTATCACAGGATCTGTCAGCAGAATTTAGAAGAAAAACATGGAAGTTCAAGGACATCAAATAATAATAATAAAAAATTATCACATTCCTAATACTGAGGTAAGGCAACCGGCAGCCTTGTCTAAATCTACACTTGTTAACATGCATTCCTGGGTTATTTCACAGGATGCCTCAGCTTCTTTCCAGGAACAGTTACATACATAAGAGTCCAGAGAGTTCCCCTATGAATCAAAAATATTTTGATCCATTGTGATTTCTTTGACAAAAATGGATGCATGTCAGTGCAGGAAGAGGTCGCCAAGACATTCAGATGTAAAAATGACCCAGTTACCACACCAAGACTCTAGCAACTTCCTGAATAAGTAATAATGGAGGTGAGCCTAAGAATATACCTATCACACCTACATGAGTAAGTCAGCCAGCTCATTACAAAAGGCAAGTCTTGTGCCAAAGCCTTCCCTTCCTTCAAAACAATGAGGCCAAACTAAACGTGACTCAAATCTATTATTCCCCAAGCTACAGGATATTTTGGTTTTGTGGAACAAAGCCCTTAAACCTTGACCCAGAGAGGTCAAAAGATGCATGTTAGCCAAGCAAAGGTATTACCCTAAGTTGTTTTTTTTTTCAGGTTGACAGAAGCCAAAGGGCATGAAATGGGAGACACGGGAGACACAACTAAAACAGTTAACTCTGGGGAACTGCTAGATGAGGGGAAGCAAGTGTCCCTGCCTATGGCACTTTCCCTGCCCATGGCAGGCGGGGGTGAAACTGGATTATCTTTAAGATCCCTTCCAGTCCAAACCGTTCTGTGTTCTGCCAGAGACAGAGCGTGCATCAAGTGCAAAGGGGTGAGCCCAATGCAACATGTCTTCTGCAGGCACCACAGGGTTCAATTGCTTCGTTCTGCAGTTCCTTCTCCAGTCGTTTTGAGGATCTGTATTTGCTCCCTCCCGTACCTTGCCGGGACGGCAGTGCCAGTTTTCTCCCTTGCTGTATTTACAAAAAGGGAAAGAACAACCACAAAAGTTTTCTTGGACGAGCAGGAAGGTCAAGAGAGGAATTGAAAGCATTTACCCACCTTCACCAACCAAGTGCTGCCGCAGCCCTTCGCGGGGTAAAAGTTTGCAGAGGAAGGAAAGGCCGCGGAGGGGGTTGGGAGGGGAAGGAGAAGAATGAGAATGAAAAATCAGCCCTAAAACACCTCGGAGTTTCGAGGAAAACGCAGCCTTTACCCCAAATCCGGCACCACAGCGGGCGGGTGGGCCGCGGAGCCCCTTCCTCCGCAACAAACACGCGCAGAGCCAGGCCGAGCGGGGGGAAGGGAAGGATCCGCTCCCCACCAGGAGCCACCTGCCTTCTTTTGGGGTGAAAGAGGGGGATTTGCAGGCCGGGAGGCTGCGGGATTGGGGTGGGGAGGGGGGTGGTGGGAAGAGCGGCAGCGGTCCCGCCTCCTCGGAGCTCACAAAGGAGCCCGGCGGGGCGGGCCCGGTGGCGGCTCGGCGTGGGGAGCCTTACCTTGAAGTACCCTCCCTCGTAGAGGGTGTTAGGGGGCCCGAAGATCGCCACCTCCCAGTTGTAGAGGTCGGACTCGTCCACCAGAGTGATGCGGAAGCCTTCCACCGGCTCCTCCTGCAGCGACTTCAGCTCCAGCATCAGCGCCTTCTGCGAGCTGCTCATCTGCTGCTGGGCCATGGCGCGGCGCGGCCCCCCGGCCGCCCGCCCGCCGCCCGCGCTGCTGCTGCTGCTGCCGCCGCCGCCGCCGCTGCTGCCGCCGCTGCCCGCGGGCCCCTCCCCGCCTGACGCCGCCGCCGCCGCCGCCGCCGCCGCCGCCGCCGCCGCCGCCGCCGCCACTTCCTTTTGTGACGGCGCCCGCTCCGCCGCTGACCTCACCGCGCTGGCCACGCCCCC